>OZ020485.1:35830230-35915068 GCA_963971405.1 Psococerastis gibbosa
TTGCAAACAGACCTATAAGTCCAATAAAATGCAATATGAAATATGAAATATAGGCATATTGGTCAGCTTATTCACGAAAGTTGTGACAGATGCAAGATTAAACCAGATTTGATGCAGGAATGGAGTGTCAATGTCAGTGCATTGCTTTGACCTTACGATTTACAGGGTGATCCGGAGATTTCAAAAATTAAGTAAATAGAACAAATGCTTTGTTCGGGTTGTTGCGAATTTCGAACTGCGAAGTGTCTGTTATTTAAAAAAAATGATATAAGTATATAAAATGTCATTGAAGGCTTTGCACTGTGCATGACGTTGTAGTGTTTAAGTGTACTAAAAATTAGCTTTCATCCATAATCGCACAAAATGCACAGGGGTTGGTATTTCAAATGTAACCTTAAATTTCCAGTTTACCATAAACTTCAGGCACATACGAATCGATTATTTATGAAACCAGTTAAGTGACACTTTTCGCGATTTTTATTTTTTGTTATTTGTATGTTCTTTGCGGCAAGACGCATCGTTGAGTTGTGGAACCAGTTAAATCCCACTCTAACTAATGCGTTGGAATCCTCATGAATATTTCATTTATTTTTGAAACCAGTCATGTCCGGGACTTAACTTCAATTCAGTTTTTTTTTAATGAAATGAAATGAAATGAAAAAACGACTTTATTGCAAACAAAAGGCGAACAATAAGACTATAAAGTCTTGTTTTCATGCTAACCTTAAAAACTAAAAAAAACATTGTAGGCTATTATAAATTAATTAAAATTAAATAGAGAAGAAGGAAACAGAGGATTAGTGAAAAAAAGAAGGATAAAAGGTAGAGGGGGGGGGGGAGGATTAATGCAAAAATAAAGGATACCTACTTGGCAACTTCAGAATTTATTGGCGGCCTTAAAACGTATACGTTCAATTTTGGAAAAACTAATGTTGGAAGAGAAGACGTGGCCTTGCGGAAAGCGAGCATCTGCAAAAGCTGTGCGAAAGTGCCAATTCTCAAGGCAAAGCTTGAAGATTTGGAAAAATTGAAAAGTCACGTTCCTGAAGGGAAAATTTTTTTTGGCCACTATATTGAAGTGGTCTTCGAGGGAAAAAGAAGAAAACTCGTAAAAAACTAAGTCTGGCATGACTTAATGTCTCATTTTGTGACTTATTGTTTACTTGAGAAACATTGTAAGTTTGTTACAAGTTTGTTTACAAGTTGTTTGTTACAAGTTTGTAAAACGTAAATTGCTGATTGTTAATTTTTGAAAGCAGTCAAGTCCAGCAACTTAAAAGTTCTCCCTAGGTTAAAAAAAACTATCATTAACGATGCTGAATAGCTCATTATATGCAGCTCATGACGAGAAACTAGGTGAGCCTAAAAGGAAAAACATCAGAGCCGTACTAGAGAAACTGAGCGGTTTTTCATCTCTCCTGAAAAATTTGTGTTTCAGGACATGACTGGTTTAATAAATAATCGATTCTTACGTGATGTGTGAAATTAAAGGCGTTAAAAAAAACGTTCACTTGATGCCCAACTTGACCGATGCTTACATTTGAAAATTCCCAGAAACCGCCTATGCCTCCCCCTCCACCCTCCCCAAAGAGTGTTACTTTGAGTAGGATAATGCAGACTTATGTAGACCCTTATTCTACGAAACGTTTTTATAAGTGCACCTCAATATTCCCCATAATAACAAAGTTAAGGGGGTCGTACGACTGCTCTGAATCACCCTGTATTGTGCACCCCCGACCCTGAGTCATGTAGTGTGCTAAATCCCCTTTATAGGAAATATTTTGCATAACACTTTGTCTTAACTTGATGGTGATGTAGGCATGCGTGATGTAGTGTGTCACCACAGCTGAGGATATGCTAAACTGTTTCCGTCCTTAATAATGTATTCGGTTGCCTCTCTTGACAGTAGTTGTTAACTAATGTACATCATTAAATACCTACATCATTGCTTAAAGAAAACTGAACAGCTTATACTGTCGCACAGTCAGAAGTTTTAAAGTGACAACCTTCATAAATGCGATATTATTTCTGGACCTTGAATCAAATCTCCATTGTTTATTGCTTATTAAAATTGTCTTTTGTCACATGGTGTTTATTTCTCTGAAGTCGGTCAACCTAAATCATGAGGTGTTAACTACAGATATATGATGGTCTGCTTAATCTCCAGTTATTTATAGAAGCTAATTTTGCAGGTTCTTGTATTAGATGAGCCAACATCTGGGGTTGATCCCGAACTTCGTCGCGAAATTAGTGACCTTCTATTGGTAAGACGCCTTTTTATACAATCATGCTAAGCTTGGATGAACAATGATAAAATTGCAGTTTGCTTTGAATTTACGTTGATAAATTGCTGTACCTAATAGTTTCACCCACCTTTTAGAATTCAATGGCTTGTACAGTAGGCCTATTTCAATTCCTATAAATTATTTTCAAGTCTTCATTCCAGTCGAATAAGTTATTGTATTTTTCCTCAAATACCAAACTTGTTATCTAACTAGTATTATAGAACCTTAAAAAATACTGTCTGTGTTGTAGAGCTACCGTGGAGAGAAAACGATCTTAATCACTACTCATATAATGGAAGAAGCCGACGCTGTTAGTGATCACATTGTCATACTGGATAAGGGAAGAGTGGTTTGCGCTGGAACCTCCATGGACCTTAAGTTAAAATTTGGGACTGGATATACCCTCTCCGTTGTCGTTCCCAATGGAAGTGAGTGAATACAGGCTATGCCATGTACTATTGGAATATGTTTGGATAACAATTGTCTAAATACGCTGTTGCACAACAACCCAATACGTAAGAGGTTCAGACCTGTCTATCTGTCTATTGTTGAACGTAAAATACCCAACGTAACTTAAAGGTACTATGGTAAATGGAAATGTGGTGATAGTTAAAAAAAAAAAGAAGTTGAGTTCATAGTGCAGTTTTCAGCATTCTGACTTATGACCGTCATTAACAACCGTGTCGACAAGAAGGAATCTTATAATACGAGATGAGTACAGTTCAGAATTTTAAAATTCAATTAACATTATTCTACTAAGTGAAAGAATTTTTTGAAGCGTAAGTTCTTGTGTCGTGCTCTTGAAAGCGGGATTGAGTCCAGTTCGTAGTGCAGTTTTCAACATTCGTTGACTTTTTCATGTGATGCAAGAGCAGAAAAACATAATTAGGAGATTTGAAGTCAAAGTCGAGTTAGTCTGCTAAAACAGGAAACTAAAACATTGTTCCCGCCAACTAAGAGGTCATAGGAATAATAGGAGGTCATTAGTCGCATTGCAGGAAACAGAGCAGCTAGATTTCTCGGCAGCGCCACTAATCTTGCTTTCCTGATTTTTAGTTGGATTATTAAACCTTATCTCCTTATGATTTATAGTGCGCTAATATGGTTTTTCAGTTTAGTAAATTCGGCGGTTGATAAAAATCATATCTCGGGACATTTTTTCTGTTTTTAGCTAACCGATTTGCTGGAGATTTTAATTGACTGATGAAGTTTCACTTCGATCTTTTGGTCACAAGCACACGCCCATGTTTTTCACAATAATTTATATTGGGCTAGTTGAAAACTTTGTATGAGTGATAAGTAATAAGACTTATTGGTTATGTTATTAATTTTTCAGCTGGCCGAGGTGATAAAATACTGAACGCAGTGAAGAGTACTGTGCCAGGCTCCACTTTCAAGGGCAGAAATGGTCAAACACTCACTTTTCAGCTGCCGGAGTTAGCTACCTCAACATTCCCTCCTCTATTTTCAAATCTTGACATAATGCAAAAGAGTGGTGGAATTTTGTCTTATGGCGTCTCGATTTCAACACTGGAAGATGTCTTTTTACGGTAATATTTCGTAAAATTATTGAAATCGCCGTCTGCTTTAAATGCCTCTTTTATCGAAGATCATCATGGCAATTTAGACCTCGGAGACTGCTGCTCTGAAAAGGGAAGTCGTGCTCTTGCCAAACCACTGTCTCAAGTTTATCAGCCAGGATATCTGCCGGGAGCCTTCAATCCTATCATCCCTCAGATTATTACATGCAGAAGGCGATACTTTTCGTTTCTCATCTCATGGCCGAAGTATGTTAAGCCTGTTAAGCTGCAACTCGGCTTCTGTATCCATTGGTATTACGGACACGATCTCTCCAGGATATGCGCAGCATTCATCTGTATAGCCACATTTCAAATGCACTGATTCTGTTCTCCATAGCTAGTGCCAACGTCAATCCATCCATACCACATAGAACGAACCGTCTAAGGACCCTACATGATTTAAAGAACAATATCCAGGAATAAATTGCCAACATAACGCCTGCTATGCTTGAAACAGTCATGTCAAACACCAGAAATCAGTACATTCAATGTATCGAGAATGGGGGACGTCATCTAAATGTTTTGATCTTCAAAAGTATATAGGGCAAAACTTAATAGCCCCTCCTCTCGAACGAGCCCACTAGCACTCCGCTATGACATAAACCGGCCGAATGGCGCGCATTGCAAAAAAGGAAATTATGCTGCCGCACCCTGTATATTATGTTGTTCTGAGCTCTACATCTTTCAAGCGTCTCCGTGTTTGTCATTTTTGCAGTGTTTCTTATAATTATATGTAACAGTGTTTTCATGATAATTAAGTAGGTCCGTTGTCTTTACATTTTTATTATGTTTTCAGTGTAAGAGAGGAAGAAAAATTGAAAATGGATTTGAAAGTGGAGAATCTCGATGAAGTTGACGCATCGCCATACCAGGTGCTGAAAAGTACCGATGACCAGCAAAAAATCTCGTATTCCGGCATGCTGTTATTGACCAGCCAGTTGTCGGGATTGTTAATAAAGAAATGCCTCCAATTTTGGAGATCATTCCTCGAATACGTCATCTTTATTGTAAGTTCACTTAAAATGTCTGATAGCACTGACCTTCAAGTTCAGAGATAATCCCAGTAGTGTACCACTCTATACAGTTTCATACATCGCTCCTGTTCTAACTGCATCGGCTTGCAGATACGATGTTTGGATGCAAAAAAAAGATGGGAAAAAATTAAATTTTATGATGTAATAAGAAAAAAAGTGAATTTTTGCAGTTAAAACAGTAGGAAAATCATGAAGCGACATATCAATTTTTATTCATTTTAATTAAAATAGTAAAAGTTTCTATTTGTTTCATACAACGGTAGTTTCATTTAATCACTTAGATCCATTAAATATTTTGCATTGCTATTTATATACATAGAAAAAGGAAGTAATGGTCGGTATATTCCATTTCGAGATTTCAGTAGATTAATTCGTTTTGAGGCACCAGGAATCCAAAAACGTTTTTACGTAATGTCTGTCTGTCTGTTTGTCGATTTGTGGACAAACTACTCGGTGGCATCGATTTGTGGGCGAACTAATCGGTGAATTTTGATGGAATGCCATATAGGTTCACAATAATCATATCTCGGGATAATTTATTTATTTACTCAATTTAGGGGGGGGGGGTTCCCCTTCAAAAACTAAATAAAACAAAAGAAAAAAATTGATTTCATTAAAACGGCTACAACGATTTTCTTTAAATTATCATGTATTATAGTCGATATTAATGTAAATAAAACCCAATAGGTAGCTTGATTTCTTGATAGTTTGGTTCTGGGGGCAAAAAATAAAATAAAACTCAATTTTCATGAGAAATAACTAAAAAATAATGTGTCTGTGGAACCTTTCTGTCGATGCTTTCTAACTTCAGGTATTGTTTTAGGTGTTAAATAGAACAATAAAACCGAACAGGTTTCTTTCCCAAGCAAGGATTTAGATGAAATGCCATTGGATAGGTTCACAATAATCTATCTCTCGGGATCATATTTTGGGCCAAGTCAATTTAGGGGGGGGGGGTGGGGGGTTACCCGATCAGGTATAGAGAGATTCCGCAGACACTGCTTTTCCTCTACGCTACCTACGCTAGGCCTATGAATGTAATAAAAAATAAAAAAATACTTAATTATTTTCCTGACCACATCATCAACACACAAAACGCACTCTTGTGTTCAAAATTTCGTACCACAATGCCGACTATGATCATAACTTATCAAATTATTTTCATTTGACTGGACGCCATCTTAAAATGGTTGATTTGTCGTAAAAAGTGTTTGTCACCATTATCGTAGATAATAATACGAACTTTCAGTCAGATTTTAATTTACTCCTCTGCGACTAATATTAACTGTGATTGTATAAATTATATAAGGTTTCAATCGGCCGCCATTTTGTAACTAATTAGTGGATCTAGCTGGTTAACGAACTCGATCAAGACATTTGTATGATCAATTTTTTAAAGTTTCATCAAAATCAGATAATATTTACGGAAGTTGGAGTGTTTCCTAAAATCGTTATACATACATTTTGAACGGAGGGTGGTTTTAGGCTCAGGGGGTCATGAAATGAATAGTTATGAAGAAATTTTCCGAAAGTCGAACATTGGTCGCCATCTCAAGCGGTAGATGAATCTCACTAAAAAACTAAACAAACAATGAATGAATATAAATATTTCTCAAAAACGGCTCCAACGGTTTTCTTTAAATTGACATATTGTAGTCGTTATTAATGTATATAAAGCCCAATAGGTCGCTTGATCCTTGACAGTTTGGTTCTGGGGGCAAAAAATAAAATACTCAATTTTCATGCTTTCTAACTTCAGGTATGCTAGGTAGTAACAAAGCTGAACAGGTTTATTTCGCTAAGAAAGTTATGGTTTTGAACAAAAAATTATTTTAAGAAGAAATTATGGATAGTTTATGCCCCAATACATTTCGGACCCTGTCATAATTAAGGTATTGTGATGCACTGGTCTGGCCGTTCTAGACTATGCAATCGTCCCATTGCTGAATTCAGTGCTTTGGGATAGGGAACGTCGAGGCAATGGAAATTAAACCCCAGGACAATTATTTACCGTGGAACTACGCATATTATCTGTCTCGGTACCTGTACTAATTGATAAACAGGAAAGCATGTACGGGTTTACTCGTACCGGTTCATTTAAACCTTCATAATTGGCTATATTAATTAAAAATAAAAATGTACCAAATTTTGGAGTGATCTGACTATGACATTTCCTCTTATAAGTTTGCAAATGCAGAAATGACTTGTGTGTTTCGTGAGTTCCACAATATCAATCATGTTTTGATCAGTTTTATGATTTCTTCGTTGTGGCTTTTAAAACTATATTTATTTGGGAGTGTGATTTTTTAATTAATAAGCAGGCGCCTTGCCTCGCTCTTATGGGCATGGGAATGGGACAGTCATAATTATTCGGATTGTTTGTAAAATTGAAGTAATTGTTTTTTACGTTATATTGACTTAGATTGGGGAGGACATTATATCCGAAAATAGAGAATCATGGAAAACTCGAACCCACGATCTGCCCTGGGTAGGCATAGTCCCGCAGTATCTGGCTTGGTCTTGATTCTCTGAAGTATTAGTGATGATGGTTTATTTAATTTGCAGTTATTTAGCCTTGCGCTAATATTCCTCCTCAATATTGCTGAAGCTAAGTTGCCCCAAGCCCTTTCTGGAAATGGAGGAATCTCGTTTGAAGTTCTAAATGCATCGACCCCCTTGTATTCTGGAATGACGATTTTTGTTGGATATGAATCTGGATGCACTCAGTGTCTAAGCAGTTCGGAGGCATTGATGATAGTGGCAAAGGAGAGGGGGTTTCTTGTCAATTTGGTCAATGATACTGCCCAAGGTGAGTAGGAGTCTATGAATGAACCCCTAAGAGGAAGCTTGCCGTTACCATTAGCCACACCCTTTGATCACTTCAAAATAGGTGGTTGATATTTTTTATTTGAGTTAATAATTAAGTTATAAAGATTCAATTGGTAGACGACTATTTCCTGTGCCCAATTATAAGATGTTTTTCATTTTTCCATGAATTGGATAATTCGGTAAATTTATGTCGCCTATCAGTTTCACGGAAAAACCCTTGAACCAAAACTAAAAGAAAATACACGTAGTAATATGAAATAATCCTCTGGTAATTGAAAAGACCAAATTTTTATAATTTGTTATAACTAAATATTAAATTAAACGAAACTTATAAACCAAGCTATTTTGGGATGATCCAGGGGTGGCCAATGTCAACGGTTAGCTTCTTCTTAAGCCATGATGTTGTGATCGCAAAAAGTGCTAAAGAAAGTGGTAATGGTACCCTGCTGTAAGGCAAGGTTCTATTAATGAAGAATGATAAAGTTTCTAGGAATATTTCCTAGGTCCTTTTCTGGGCGGAGGAGCTCCAATATCAAATGAATGAAGTCCATAAACTGCTTTATATCAACATCATAGTGACTATCGTGAATCTAAGGTGGTAGCGTGTTGCTTGTGTTTGTGCGAGTCTCTACAAACCATGCGATCTCAGACGTGTCATAACTCAACATAAGTACTTATACATGTTACTTAGTGAGGCGACTGAAGAGTTCAATAGGATACATTCATTAAATTGTTAATATGCCTAAAATATAAAAAAAAAAGTATTTGCAGCCAACGCTGCATGTGAAGATATCTGTCACAGTATGTTGAATACGAAATGTCTGGATCAACCTGTATTCTCTTGACTCCAGCCTAAAAACGTTTGTCATTAAATATTGCAACAGATGTATGTTCGGGGTACTATGAGTTACTCTCGTAGTCATTAGGCGCAAATTCCACCGACCTCATTTTTTATAGTGAGCGTGATATTGACGTGGTCGCAGACATTAAAGACAGTCTAAAAGTGTCTGCTACCACGTCAATATCACGCTCACTATGAAAAACGAGGTCGGTGGAATTTGCGCTTACCTGTTCTAGACTTTCAGACTTCTTGAATTATCACCTTTGAGGAGAGTGCTATGCATAGTTTACATTTTCTTATGCTTTCAAGATCATTTCTGGTGTTGTGTACTTGTTTCTATCTGTTGCAGCGACAAGTCAATTATTTCATTCAGATTATCATTATTTCTCAAAGTTCTTGCTTGCTTCTATTAATTTTAATATGGAAGAAGTAAGTGTTTTATTTGGAAAGGCCTCATCTTGCATAACAGCCCTGAACTTGGTCGACAACGCTTTCTTACGTGCGAAGCAGCAGTCCGGAAATATTGTTACTTACTTGAATCTTAGTTATGTTGGAGAGGTAAGGCTTTAATTATTTGCTCTCCCAATTAATAACTTATTGAAATATTGAAACAAAAACAAGAAAGTAGTGTGATAGCCATGCTCTGACATTATTTATAGCCATACTCTACTACCGGAAATGTAGCAAAATTCACGTAAAATGCTTTTCGGAATGTATCACGGTTCATAAATTCATAAATATTGTGATTATTAATGACTGCTGCCTATGATATCATTAAATTAGGAAACATAAGATGACCTTGCTGTTACAAAACAATTGATAGCGTTTTGATTTAACTGTGTAATCTAAGGGAAAGAAGTAAGATTATATAATTCGTAATTCGTAAGATATGGTAAGAGATTATGCTAAGTTACGTTGCTAAAATCTCACTATTGCAGTTAATTGAGTTAAATCTTCTTTTCTAATTTATCTTACTCAACAGTGAACCATGCTCCAATTTGAGGTTATCTTTTTTTTTTTTTTTTTTTTAATCATAACGCAACGCCCTTTGGGGCTTACGCGTTGTATGTTTAAGTGTTGCAATACTGTAGTTTTTAATGGGGTTGGTGTAGTGTGCACTATTGTTTTTTTTTTTTTTTTTTTTTTTCCGCAAACTGCTATAAGCGCGCTGGGCAACTCGTTGCCCAGGTACCGTCTACAACAGTTTGCCCTTGTCTATTTGTTCGATTTTTTTTTTTTCTTTTTTTTTAATGGATTAAGGGTTTTTACAGGTCTTTATAGATAGTGGACTGGAACAGAAACGGGAGTGTGTGTTGGCGTAAAGTAGCTGCATCAGTAAGAATATCGCTCATAGAGGAGTTACTAGGGAAGGTGCGGTAGCAAGCATACGTAGGACAGACAAGGAGCAGGTGTTGTACATCAAGTAGTACCTGACAGGTTGGACACATGGGGGGTGGGGAACCCGTCATCAAGTGCCCATGGGTCAGCCTCGTGTGCCCAATAAGCAGTCGTGTTATCAATACTTCCTCCATGCGGCTAAGGCTTATGTCAGCCGACACTTTCCCTACATGAGGTTTGATGGCCCTAAGTTTATTATGTGAAAATTCCGGATTCTCCCAGTGATTTTGCCATCTTTGTATCATAATTCGGGTAGAGTTAGTCTTAAAATCACTTGGAGAAAAATACGGATAAGGGGGAGAGGGGATCGCAGCTGCTGCTTGGGCAGCTCGGTCAGCTCTGTTGTTGCCTGAGATTCCTGCATGTGATGGGACCCACAAAAATTTAATTTCGGAATATGATGCTACTCGTGTGATGGAGTTTCGAATTGTTGTTATTAAAGGATGTGTGGGGTATATCTGTTGAATGGCAGTAAGTGCTGACAGACTATCGGATATTATGAGGGACTTGCAGTGTTTAGCATTACTTATATGTATGATGCATTGTTGGATAGCGACCAGCTCGGCGGAAAAAATAGAAATCTGTGGTAGTAGAGGGAAATGAAACTCATGGTTTTTATGTATAAAGGCAGCCCCTGCGTTCAGGGGGGGGGGGGATTTGGATCCATCTGTGAAATAATGGTGCCATATAGTATTAGGGTACTCTGTCAGAATGTCTTGATAATGTTTTTGAATGATAAAGTGTGGTGTAGTTTGTTTAGAGAAAAAAGTTAGCTTAGTATTGCATTGAGGGATTGGCTGTAACCATGGGGGCAACTCAGGAGGAGACACAGTGCTGTTAGTATTGATTACAGGGGGGAGTTGCAATGTAAGATTGGAAAGTAGTACTTTTAGTCTGACAAAGTAGGGTTTAGATGAGCGTGGTCGCGTATTGTATCTATTATGAAGTGAAGTATTATGGGCATCCAGGAGTATGGACAGGTTTCTATTTTTGCATATTCTGGCGAAATATTTAAGTATGAAGTTGTCCCTTCTCAAGAATAGGGGTGGTTCATTAGCTTCAACGTACAGGCTTGCTGTTGGACTTGATTTAAAGGCACCGAGACAAAGTCTTAGAGCAGTGTTAAGGCAGTTGAGGTTATCTGCATGCTATGGTTACTGAGTTTCCTGCAAGACTAAATATATCGATTATGTCATTTAGGTCTGACGACGCTGCTGATGGCACAGAGTGGTCGGTAATGAGATGCTAAATTTTCTTCCTTTTTTTTTGCAGAAAGATCTGGTCAATGAGTTCTTACCAACCCAAGAAACCAAGGTCCCTTTCCTAAGCTCAATTCAAACCTATTTTTACATATCCTCGGTTCTTCTGGAGAGGAGTAGTGGGGCAAAAGAGTTACAACTGATGGCTGTACCTGTCGCTATTTACTGGCTATCACACCTTCTATTTGACCTTTTGACCATGATGCCTTACATGGTAATTGTTCTTCTCGTGTATTGGTGGGGCCTTGACGATCACCTCATGAATGATTTGTGTAAGTATTTCAATTTTGACGTTGAACTAAATCGGAATTAGGTCTCTTCGTGTGGCGAATTTTAGATATTGTTGTTTTCAATAAAAGTACGGCTTGTGGATAAGCTTTCTAGTATGATTCAGGAAACGAAGGTTATGACGATGATATTCAACTGTAGCACGAAAATATTTCATTGAAGAATCTGTTATATGTATATTTGGGATATTCAAGACCCCATGGCACCATGCATACTGGCCATGAAATTTGGATGACGAAGTAATCTTGATTTTGTAGCAATAGTCCGAGGGCTGGCACCAATTTGAGTAGATATTTGAGGCTAGCTAAAAATTTGTCACATACCTCTCCTATTATACCCCAATACGGAATTGCAGACCAGACTGGTGAGTAGCTTCAGTAAAAAGATCTACAAAGCATAATAAAATTAGGGTTAAGTAAAGACTGATGGTAATTTTAATTTATTATTTTCTTATTTATAGGGGCGGTTCCAGTACCACTATTATTTTGGGCTGCGAGTTTGATTATGATCTCGTACTTAATCACTTTTTTTATTGAAACTAAAATGAACGCAATTTTTATTGCGTATTTAGTTTATATTTTGAATGGTAAGTTCATTTTACTTTTTGTTTCAATTCTATTTGAGTCTTTTAATTTGATTTGGATGGCTTAGGTGCTGATTCCATCAACGTCAATAGTGATATTAAATGTTTTTGACGTGGTAGCAGACATTTTTAGTATGGCTAAAACGGTCTAAAAATGTCTGCTACCACGTCAAAAAACATTTAATATCACTATTGACGTTGGTGGAATCAGCGCCTTATCTGCAACTGTAGATCTGGTGGTGTTGCTGTGGATAGCGATTTGTGCCAATGTGACAGATTTGTTAATCAAAACAAAAAACAAAAAGTGGTTTTGAATTCAATTCCAAATTGACAAAAAAATATTTTCATTTTTCATTATTAAATATAAAGGTTAAATCGGGTACAAACAATTTAATGAATGTATCCGATTAACCTCTTCAATCGCCTCACTATGTCACCTAATAGGTACTTGTGTCGAGTTACGACACGTTTCCGACCGCAAGGTGTGTAGATACTCGCACAAGGACAAGCACGCTACAACCTTGCCCCCGAGGTCGCGAAGTTTGGGCATATTATATGATGTATGGTATTAAACACTGAAATCAGAAAAGTCGTAGCTGAAGCATTGAAGGAATGAATGTATGGAATGCTTTAGACACACTATTTACATACAATACTTCGTCATATTATTTGAAATGAATTTAAAATGACAAATGTTTTTGTGCTCCTTGCCTAGATTCATTTTATCAAATTTTCATTTATAGCCTCAGTGATTAACCAATTGGTTAACTTGAATGTCATAGACGAATGGTGGGGATACTTGCACCCGAGTAATTTGTGGTGGTTATATTTTGATAAAAGTTCAGGTAAGTTGTTGCTTTCTGTTACTCGACCTTGAAGCATTGTTATTTAGGTGTACAGTATTCCTCTTGACAGGTGGTTCTTAAAAATAATTTAATTTCCCTTCGTAAAGTTTCTGAACAGACTCCTAGTAACCCATCTTACTGCCCACTTGCTTACCGTTTTATTCTAAAAGGTTAATAATATGTAATGTTTAATTATTACCCTTTCTTCTAAATTACTTACTTTAACATTTCTTTGCTTGCAGACAAATTCTTGTACATGCTTATAGTATATAGCATAATCATGTTTAGTCTTCTCGTCATAATAGATTCAAAAATCTTGGGAAGAATCACTCACTGTGTATTGAGTTTTGTCCGGCAAGTTAAATACACACCATTACAACAGGTTGGTGTCCAATACTTAGCCGTAAAACCCTTTACGTTATATTAGGCTATACGCGATACGCACGAAAGTTGGGAATTTTGCCATGGTTTAATTTGATTTAGGAAATGTTTCGGAATTTACTTCTGCTAAAATTACATACCAAATAATTAATAAGTAGCCTAAGGTAGTTTTGGGCAGATGCTATGACAACACCAACGTATCAGCTGAAATGAAAAGAATAAAATTTATTTTCAATAAAGTTGACATACTCTTTTCCGCAATCTTTAAATTGATACTAAAATATATTGTGTGGGGCGCTGTGTTTTCCATTACTTTAAGGAGACATATTATTCGCTGAGACTCGTATATTTCGGATACAGGTTGGCCGTGATGTGTTGGAAGAGGAGCAGCAAGCTTCTGTTCTAATGGCGGAGCGACCAGCTAATGTTAGAGAATCTCTAGTAGTTTCGAAATTGCGTCGTTGGTACGGCATCTTGAGAGCTAAGCCAGCTGTCCGTGGCGTATCATTCCGCGTCAACCCTGGTGAATGCTTCGGTCTTCTTGGAGTAAATGGAGCTGGCAAGACTACCACATTCAATATGCTCACCGGACGGATAGCTGTCAGCGGTGGTGATGCCATTATCAATCGACAGCACCTAAATTCGTATTGCAAAAGCAAGGTAATAGCTAGTTTAATGCTAGTTCAAGTTTATCTGAATAATAATAAGATTATAATTAATTATGGTACATTTTAAGATTTAAAATAGTGTCGCAGTCTAGTACTGATGTTGTTTGAAAATGAGACTAACATATTGTCTGTATTAAGTGTACTTGTAAATTTCTCATCAAAATATTGATGTTAGAGCTATCGTTGAGGACGCATGGAATTAAAGAAATATTCCTATACATTTTGATACATAATATGTTGCGGCTGACTATCATGGATTGGTCACTTTTTAGGAAGGAGTAGAAAATATACTGAAAACGACCTTCCATATCTGTGACCGGTGTTAGTGGCTGCGACATATTATCCTTCAAAATTAAATCTTACCCTTGCTACCTCAATGATATCGGAAATTTATATTTAAGCGCAATACAGGTACTTGAATTCAATAGTATAATGCTTTAAATGAACTAAGTAGATGAGTTCCATAGTGATATATCCGACAAAAGAAATAAAGGAAAATTGGGGAGAGCCCACGATCTTTGCCATTCCGCAACAACAGCCAATCTTATGGGTGATACAGTACTGAACTTCATACATCTGCGGGCTACCTTTTGGCTACCTTTTACAGCAATGCTTCTCTGGGATACATTTCCTGCCAAGGATTAAGTTAATTTAATTGAATTTAAATTATAATTACAATTGAATTGGGAAATTTCAGTATATAAGTCAAATTGGATACTGCCCACAAAGTGCTGCAGTAATCCCTGAGCTTACGGGACGTGAGATGCTGGAGTTCTTTGGCAGATTACGGGGATTAAAGAAACCTGGATCCTCCCAAAGGATTGATAGTCTTCTTCGGATTATGGATCTAGAGGTGGGTTTTTGTGCTAAGGATAGTAGAGGATATAAAAGTGAGATTGAAGATGAGCTTGAATACTTTATATTGACTCTGCGTAGTAGTTCCATATGCAATTGTACGTTACGTTAGTGATTAAAAGTAGCCTATTGTGTAAGTTGCTAATATTTGTCGCCTGCCGAATTATATTTTGATGCAGTGTAATTATTTAATCGTTTAGTATTGCCAACACAAACGTTGCGGAAAATACAGTGGCGGCATGGAAAGGAAATTAAGTACAGCTATCGCTTTCCTTTGGAGCGCTCCAGTTGTAATGCTCGATGAACCTACCAGTGGCGTCGACCCAATGTCGAGGCGTTGCATTTGGGAAGCGGTGACTGCGGGACAGAAAGCAGGGCAGGCCATTGTATTGACTTCTCACAGGTAACTCACTAGGTTTAATCGGGCCATACGTACCCATTTCCCATCATGGTAGCTTAGACACTAGTGCCTTTATTCAAACAAATAATATTATACACAGATTTCAAAGTATTTTCTAAACAAAGGACGGATGAGTCATGTTGACGAGAATAATTAATATATACGACCATGCATGACTTAGTCCCTTCAGATTTCCATCTCCTCACTTCCCTGAAGGTGCACATAGGTGGAAAAAATTTTCAATGGACAAGGAGGTGAAGGGGGAGGTGGGGAAGTGGGCGAAAAAGTTGGCGGGAAACTTTTTCGAGGTATGCATCATAAATTGATCCCGCGGCTCACTACTTGCATCGAGAGGAATTGTGACTGTCGAAAAATAACTTACATGTGTACAAGTGTAACCAACTATGATTTTGTTATAATAAAAAAAATTTGAAGCCTGCATGAATTGAGTACACTTACTTTGTAGATTCCCCTCGTAGATATGAAAAATTAGGAAGAAATACTGACTTCATTTTGTCGGATTGATCGTGGTTGTTTGATTTCAGCATGACGGAATGTGAGGTTCTGTGCTCTCGACTTGCGATTATGGTAGGGGGATCCTTCAAATGTATTGGCGAAACTATCACTTTGAAAAATAAGTTCGGGATGGGATATTCTGTTATGATAAAAATTGGAGCTGCTAGTACTAAAGATATTTTAGCACTAAAACGAGCTGTCTCCGAGGCATTTGTAAATCGCTGTACTTTGACTGAACACCATAGTGTAAGTACATTAATAGTATAATAGTGTGTGGTTTGTCTTGAAAACCCTCACAGCAGCGGCAATGATTTCATCGGCCCTAGGCTTAGAGATAACCTTGAGGCCGTTTTGTCAATATATTTACATTTACATTATCCAACGCTAGCTCTTAGGCGCGGTTTCCACCGTCCTCTAAGTGCAAAATACACATACGGTGACGTGGTAGCAGATATCATTAATAAAAGCGGGGTTTCCACCGACCTCTCATTGCAGAATGCAAATGACATTGACGGAAATTTTTGTTTTACTCCATGCCATAGTTAAAATTGATCAATGATCATAGAGTAAAATCACAAACAAACTAAAATTAAAAAATGGCGTCATGGGATATGTTAAGTACAAACATTTTAATAGATTTCTATTAAAAAAAATGCAAATTTCCGTCAATGTCATTTGCATTCTGCAATGCGAGGTCGGTGGAAACCCCACCTAAGTCTTGAATGTCTGCTACCATGTCACCGTATGTGTATTTTGCACTTAGAGGTCGGTGGAAACCGCGCCTTAGCATTTCATCCAAACGGCGCCACACGGTCTGTAATGGGTGGCATGGGTCACGTCCGTACTTAGTACAGGTGCCTCCTGGACCCAACCCTTCGACTAAACGTACCACATAGGTCGCCAACATTGCGCGATGCCAGAAGCGACGCCGTTTTGTCAATATGGAGAATTCAACAAGTTTGATTTATTCTTAAACTTAGACTTGATTAGTTTACACGAGCCATTCTGATTAAAATAGACAATTATTGAAATTTCAACCAGCCATATGTATATACATATTCATGTATATTAATTTTCAGAGTATTCTGCATTACCGCGTTTCGGAAGAGGGCACCAGCTGGGGAACCTTATTTAGCAATTTGGAGAATTTGAAGAGCCGGTATACGTTCGTCGAGTCATACACCGCCAGTGAAACTACACTAGAGGAAATATTTTTGAGTTTCGCTGGCTTGGAAGTCCAAAAGCGGTCACCAAAGGAAGAAATAACTTCAATCGTTTAAGCGTATTGAAAGAAACTTATATGCACTTATGTACCTTAATAACTCTTTTAGGATCTCAGAGGATGATAAGTACGGTATTGGATTTTCACTCTGTGACGGAATGGTAGACTAAGAAGAAATCCATTATTTTTTAAGGAATACTTTATTTTTTTTAAAAGTAAGATACAATTAATAGGTTGCCTATAATTCATCGGACTTAGATAGCATTTATTTAATATTATTGCTGTTTATGTTATAATGAACCAAAAATTTATGGTTAGCGTAGGTACTCAAAAATAGCATTCGATTTTCATCTTTCGGAAGGTAAGGGCATACAAACTTTTACCGATATAAAACCAATTCTCACTTGCTTGTAAGTCCAAAAGCGGTTACCATACGAAGAAATAACTTGAATTGAAAGAAACCTACCTGTATATGCACTTATGTACCTTAATACCCCTTTCACCAAGTTTAGCATTGGATTTTCACTCTGTGACGGAGTGGTAGACTAAGAAAAAAATCGATCATTTTCTAATGCGGCTATTCCACTTGTCATTTTTTCTTCATTTGTGCATTACCATGAGACGATTTCTTATCATTGTTCTGCCCAAACCACATCATGATGTGGTCAATAGACACTGAAACATTTCGTGAAATGCGCCCATTTCATAAAATTCTTGAACATTTCATGAAATGAGCAAATCTACGATATGACCAGACATATCCATACATATTGTACATGTGATTTCTAATGTTGACAGCAAGGCTTTTAATGGCACTCAACTAGTCGGGGCATATCAAGAAATGAGAGATGCCTAATTGCTTGTTTATGATATCGCCTACCACGCCCTTACTGCCTCCTCAATAAGTGTCTACACTACTTCGCCCACACTATATAAAATTATTAATGTGTAAGTATTTTTATTCGGGTTTAGTTTTGGGTAAAGTGCCTTTTGAAGAACACATTGAGTATTATCTAGAGTTATCATAACTTCTTGTATTGTATATAAAATACTGTAGGACTAATCTGAGTGTTTATAATTTGCCTAAAAACCCAGACACCTACTTTTAGGGTCACTACAAACATCCTATTTTTCAAAAACATTGGTGACACAGTCGTTTACCCCACCAAATTATTAACTCACAGAATGATGCTTTAGCTCATAATATGTTCTGTCAGCACTTGCACGCGATATCTTCATTAACTAGCATGTGCATGGGGGGGGGTGGCCCCCCCCAAAATTTTATTGGTAATTGAAAAAAAAATACACATAACATCTTATTCAGGATTTTATTAAGTTCTGGTTCTGGCAGCCCTGGTGATGACCCCCCCCCCCTAAAAATATCGCTGTGCCCGCCCCTGAGCATGTGCATTTTGAGAATTTTTATTCTTTTTAGCTAAATCTTGTTATTGAGCGGCATTGCGTGAAATGGGACACTGGTGTTCCAATCCGACCCTTGGGAACAGCGGGGCACACTGGTTGAAAACGGGACGGACCTTATGTAGGGCATACGAACTTTTACCGCCATAAAACCAATTCTCACTAAACTAATTCAAGATGATGCTAATAATAAGCATTTTAGTGACAGATCGATTGCACACCTTATTAACCCTAAATGTAGGAATTAGTTAGAATCATGCACATTATAACATTTTCTCACCCCCACAAATTCATACTAACCTACAACATATATAAGTACTGTATAGACTTTAATTTTGCATTTAAAGTTAGGCGTACACTAGTACATTTTGAAGGTGTTTAATTCCAAATCTCAATTTTATAAATACAGTTTAGAGCGTGGTGCTTGGTCAATGTATGATAAGCTATAAGTTGGTTATCCATCTTCTGATGGTCTTTTTTGTGTGCCATGATATGCAAATTCGGTACGATAGGGTTTGTGTCCTTTATGGATACATCGTGTATTATAAATCAGACTAGAGTATCGTAAATTAAGTAACAATATGTGATCGAACGTGCTTAAAATTATTCTATGTATGCGCTGTTACGCCTTAAATTATTATTAACTTTAAGGACATAATTTTATTTTTTACAAATTAAAATGATTATTCACCAATGTTATGTCAATTTTTTTTCTTGGGTTGCCTATAGGATTGACTGTATACTCTCGTATTATATTCCAAACTAACTGTTTAAACGTGTAGGCCTACTTTCTACCAATACGACAATAAGACAGTTGTCGCTCTGCGCATACATGTGTACGACCAGTATTTTCATATTTTGATTGGAAAACCACCACACATAGCAATACTGAAGTCTACTATCTACAATACGATAGATGTACTAGTTTAAACAGGACTCAGGAGCTGTCTACTTTATAACTAATCATTCAACTTTCAAATTTTAAATAAAGGCCCTTGATTTCAAAATGCAACATTTATTGTCAGTTAAGGTTATCGCTACCAAGAGGAAGTGAGGAAGTGAGAATCTGCAAGTCACAGAGTACTCTCTAAGCAGGAACAAATGTGAACACGGAAGCAGAACGGGGACTGAGATTAATGCTGTCTTTCTTCACACGAGCATCCTGTTGCAGCAACTGCTCATACTTACTGAGAGCAATGACCGTCAATTCAGACGGTAATTGTGTAAATTCCGACAGATTGACTGTCGCATTCTCTGGTGAGACGTTATAAACCAAGATGTACCCAGGGTGGCCTGCTTTCCATCTTGTTAAAACGAGCGTAGAGTTATACAACACCTGGAAAAGGAAATAACTATTAAACGCACAATAGCTATCATTTATTAGCGCAAGTCAAAAATCGTAGTATTAGCGCTATCAGGGGTGTATAACTCAGCCAAAAGAGCAATTTTATTGGTTTCCACAGTTGGGTGGGAGATATAATAACATAAATTTGTAGAATACTGTATCGTGTATACCTCTGACAAATGTGTCATTGTAAATAGATTTGATTTATTACAGCGCATAATTTTGTACTTAGTGAAAACTCAAGTTATTGATTCAGCCAAATAAACAGTTTTTCGGGGGATTCGTGAGCATTCGTTATCTTCGTCTGTCATTAGGAACATTGATAGTCAATCAAGTAGTTGTGATATTTTATTCTACGAATCCGGATCTTTCGTTTCAACTGTGTTCTCCTCTTGAATTTAAGTTTAACTTCTTTGTAAGGTGCCCATTCCATTGACCGGCTAGGGCTATTTCCAAAACGGTGACGTGGTAGCAGACACTCAAGACTTAGGTGGCGTTTCCACCGACCTCGCATTGCAGAATTGACGGAAATGTTTATTTTCCTCTATGCCATAGTTAAAATTGATCAATGATCATACAATAAAATCACAAACAAACTAAAATTAAAAAATGGCTTCATGGGATATGTTAATTACAAACATTTTAATAGATTTCTATAAAAAGAAAAACAAACATTTCCATCAATGCCACTTGCAATCTGCAATGCGAGGTCGTTGGAGACGCTACCTAAGTCTTGAGTGTCTGCTACCACGTCACCGTTTTTGAAATAGCCCTAGCCGGTCAATGGAATGGGCGCCTAAGTAATAAATACGGTATCATGGCTATCCTGACCAGCAGTCCGATCATGGCGATTTGGGATTATTCTAATACCGAGGTTTATTTTTTATTACCACAGTAGTAAGGTGTCACGTGTTAAAATATGTGCGGGAAATTAAAAATTATTAGAATACGAGAGAATGGTTGTATTGCTTAATAATTGAAGGAAATACTAATAAACATTAAAATGTACAGGCAGAATTTTGAAATGTAGTAAGCATTTTAATTAATGTGTCTACATCTAAGGGAGAAAAAATTAAAAAACTTCCCAAAAATATTAATTTGAATTTCCCGCGCATTTTGCACTCATTTGTTTAAAACATTTGAATGAAACTCCGGTATTACAATATAATAATACCAAATGGCCATAATCGGGCTGCTCAGGTCCATCGGGCACCCAGCATAGACCCTCTTGGGATTAAGACGTATGACAGCGAACATACCACATTCCTTGTTTACATTTTTTAAACACGTTGCTAAATTAACGTGCTTGTGCTAGGGCCGCTGCGCTGGTCTGGAGCAATGTTCAATAATAAAAAAAGCCTTACCCTTGTATTCAATGCACCATAAAGAATAGCTTGACTGCCCCTCTCCTCGGCTAAAGTCTTATAAATGTTCAAGTGGCTTTTTTCATCATTTGTTTGATCAGCAATCGCACTTCCACCATTAGTTGCCTCCCAGGGGAAATTTTTCGCTTGGGCTTCGGTTAGGCCCAACTCATCGCCGTAATATGTTACTGGTGTACCTGAAACAAATGAAAACTCTTTTATTAGCTTCAGATGACGAACGATATGAGGCAATAAGCAAACATATTTATCTCTGACACTGCCAGACCAAAAGTCCTTGCAATCTTGTCGAAAATTGCCATGTTCTTAAGCAGCCCCTAGATTCTCCCATAGCCATCTGCTTGACATGTCCACTGTGAAGAGGTACTCTGTCAAGTAAACGTAAAATTGTATGCTTTCAAAATAATTGCGAATCTACACGTCATAAGGTAAATTGATACTAGTCTTTAAAAAACCCAATGAATAGAAGTATTTTGTAGGACGCCCACAAGACTGATGATACTAAATAATTTAAAGAGTAGTGCGGGACATAAAAAGAAAAGTAGGTATGGGTGCTCAAACTTTTCCTCAGAAAAAAAAATGATCTGATTTCTTGCTTCTCAAAGCTCTCAACTCTGAATCACTGACTCAAACACTGAAAATTACAAGAATGCAGACCATCTACAATTTTTCTGCCGTATGCTGCAAAATGTAAGTCATCCACTATGTTTTGTTAATTTAGTACATGAAGAAGTCCTTTCAATAACTCGCTGGAAGACATTAGAGACCGTCCCACCACCGCTTAAAAACTATCGGATGGGCATTGCCAACTACCAATGCATATTCCTGCCGTGCAGCAGTATTCCTCAATGGGGCTTCAAGCGATCGTGGGAGCTACCCTAATTATAAGTCCATAATTATGGAAAATTTACGACTTTACATTTACATTATACAGGCAGAAGATAAGCATCTCTCTCCGAACCTGTAGGTTTGAGTCATCCCGCGATAGTCATCGTCACCAGTCCGTTCTAGCCTCCAACCATAACAAGCATTGTGTGACAACACTGTCAAATTCGTAGATTCATAAAATTTCAGCGGAATGGAAATTATGATCATAATTTTTTGTTATTTCTACGGTATTACCAGCCCAATGGAAAGGTAGGAAAAGGTCCACTACTGCTTTAATTAAACCTGCATTCACAAATATTATTACCAATATAATTACCACATACTGGAATAATCACGATAGTCGAAAATGGAGCTTCATGAAAGTTTTCATTTTGCGCATGATACAACACATTTCTCTACTGTCACTTTTAATTTATTGCATTATTTTTCAGAGGGCGGGAAAACCCGAACGTATGGCCATGTTTTCTATTATGGAAAATTTGACAATCCAGTCTCATTGACCACGGCAAAGATTTTTTCTACAGTCACCAATATCTCATCACTATTTGCCATACTTAGCTTGTGGTTTTTCGCCACGGGTTCTATTTTATTTTCGTTGGTTTGAGTACACAACATCTCACTTTAACTAATAATTTAGATCTTACCAGGTAAAAGTTGAGTGATCATGTTGAGTGGATCAACATATTCATCACCAAAGCGATCTGCCACTCGTAACTTCTCAGAACCTCCACCAGTTTGAAAAGCATTCCAGGTCGCATCATCGGTAGTATACTTATAAATGAGATCTGCCAAATCTTGGGCATTAACTTCTTTAGAGGGCACTTCTGTTAAGTACTTCGTCCGCACTAAATCAACTATTTGGACTGTGCTATTCATATCAGCCGGCATCGGGGGCTTACCTGACAGAGAAATAAGGATTAATCTTCAGGTTATAACAGTTGTTTAGGCGGCAATTCCACCGGCGCATTTACTTCATTTGTGATTTGAGATTTTTTGTTTGTTTTGTTTTAAGGAGACTATTATGTACTTTATCTATTATAAATCAAGCTATAATATGGGAGAGACTTATTAATGATGTCTGCTACCATATTATAACTTAATTTATAATAGATTAGGATAGATAGTTAAGTATCTACATAATAGTCTCCTTAAAACAAAACAAACAAAAAATCTCAAATCACAAATGAAGTACATTCGCCGGTGGAATTGCTTAGTATCAAGTGATAATAATACAATCTTACCCGACAGAGAAATAACGATTAATCTTGAGGTTATAACAGTTGTTTGGGTTATGACAGTGTCAAGTGATTATAATGTAGTGAGACATTATGCTGGTTCAGTTTTGCGTCAGTTTGTATTGTTTCCGATTCAATCTTCAATGCCCATGGGTCATTTCAGTGGGCGGTAGGCAGCGAAAGGAGGTCTGGCGACTAATATAGCCAAAGTATGTAAAAATCGAACCTTTAGGGTAAAGTAAATAGGATAACTAACCAGTTATAATAAGAGCTCCATCTTGACTTGTTTTATTTTGGATAAGAGCTCGCCATTGCAATAGCAGCGGAGCCAGTTCCGACCTGTTGGAAGTCTTGGAATGACTATAGAACTGGTAGTCATTAAGCGTGGCTCCATTGTCAGGATTTACAGCTTCATCCAGCAGAGATTCATCCTCATATAGATAATGCACCTGAAAAACCAATAACTTTCATGTTTGAGCTTCTCAGAGCAGCATCAGTAACTGTAACCACGACACTATCAAAGTAGCACGCGGCATAAATATGTGAGGTTATTAATTATTAGGGGCCGAATGACTATTATATTAAAGCCTGTCACATAAACAATTGCCCACTATCTGTTTTTTAACCACATTAAATTTCAGAATATAATCAATATTTTCAGATTTTCAGTGCCAAGGCATAGCAGGATTCACACCGACAAATTCGTTGAACATACAACACATGGTAGTGAACCTCATTCCAAATAGTACTGTACATGCAATTTATTCATTTATCGAATAGATAGGTTGAATTTTAAACTTATATTCAGCAGTTTCCCAAATTGGAGCCGACTTTCAGACTTAATTGAACGAGATAGTGAGTTACTGTTTATAATCATATGACAGAATTTGGGAAACAATTTACTGTTTTTGTTAATCTACACTGAAGAATGTTTAAATGGTGGGCTATCCTTGTTGGGTAACTATGGAAATTACGTATGTTGCTGTAGTTACCGAGATTTTCTTTGACTTAGATTAAGCACTGAGCATATACACAGGGCAGAAAAGATGCAGGGCTTTCTAGCTCTGCTGTTCGTTATAATTCGCAGCGCACGCTGCATTAGTAAGGCGGGGTTTCCACCGATCTCTCATTGCAGAATGCAAATGACATTGACGAAAATTTGAATTTTTTTTTATATAGAAATCTATTAAAATGTTTGTACTTAACATATTCCATGACGCCATTTTTTAATTTTAGTTTGTTTGTGATTTTACTCTACGATCATTGATCAATTTTAACATAGAGTAAAACAAAAATTTCCGTCAATGTCATTTGAATTCTGCAATGAGAGGTCGGTGGAATACCCGCCTAAGTCTTGAATGTCTGCTACCACGTCAGTGTCTTTGCATTCTGCAATGAGTTGACCAATTGATCTCCCAGGCAAATTCGATAGATTTATTCTGAGATCGTGCGAAAGGTTAGAAATTTACTAATAAAATCCCCAGATGAATGTTAATGGAAATATGAAAAGAGAAAGAATTATTATTATTATGTATATCTTCCTTTCAGCATTAACATATTTAAAGATTTTTGTTGCAGGTGATGAAATCTACATACTTGCCCTAGTAGCCTCAGACTTTTTTGTAATAACTTGAACTTTTACCTTGTCAAGGTTAAATCCAGAGATGCCGTTATCTAGCCAATGAGAAAGTATGTTTTTAAATTCTTCCTGTACTTTTGGTTCATGGAAATTCAAATCAGGTTGGTTCTTGCCAAACTGATGGTAATAAAACTCTTGCCTCGTTTCGTCCCAGGTCCATGCTGAGCCACCTAGAACGAAGCAAAGAGTTAAAACAAGTTTTCAACAATTACCCTTAGATTATGGTTAGTTCCCACATTTATTCAGTTACTCTGCAGTTATATACAATATATATTTATATATATATAAATAAATTATGACTTTACATGCCCTCCAAAGCATTGCCAGAAAATGTAGCAAGTGTAGGACTCGAACCAACAACCAACATTGACCTCTTCAGTCGCCTATGTAGGTTAGTACCCGTGTTGAGTTACCGACACGCCTCCTATATTACTTGCGTATACAGTACATCTTCAGGTACGGTATTCACCTATATTAATAATAAAATAAATATCTAGTTAAATATACTATTTATGTATGAGAACAACCCAACCCAATGCGACTTTATTGGCTTTGTGGCACCGGTTATTAGAAAAATGTGTAATGTTTTTTTGGTTAAATTATTATTATTATTATATATAATAGTAACAATTCGTGTATTTTTTTAACATTTCTACAGATATTGTAGGCCCCCTTAACCTAAGGTGGGGTACCCACTAATATGAATATGAACGACTACAATGTCCAGTCCGTATCCTAGTTAAATATACTGCAAATCAGGGACGTAAAGTTGGGGCTTTGGGGGGGGGGGGGGGCTTCGCTTTGCACTGCAAGACGTGGTTCATACTTCATGGTCCCCTTTGCAGCAATATGAATATAAGCATTCCTTTTTTAGCTTTGTAAAATCTACAGCTATACTTTACTACTATTAAAATGCGTAAACCCCTACTATTTTGCTCTTATATTTTCAATTTTTCTTTATCCTGCTTGATGACGTCATAAGGTCTACTTAGTTTTGCCCCCGCCACCATTCTAAAACTTTACGCCTCTGCTGCAAATGATACTTAATAATAGTTACAAGCGGCAATTTGAATCCCACCAACCAGTAAGGAGAACGAATTAAAGTTCATTTAAAAATTACTACTACTGTCAGGGCCATAACCTCAGCAGTCAAATTAACAAGAGCCACCAATTTTAAGATCCCAAAGTCAATTTACTACGGGCATGGAGGTATAAGACTTCAGATCTATGAATCAATTTGAAATGGTGCTTCGTACATAATATGTAGGTACTGCAATACTAGAATGGCTCTGTACTTCACTATAGGATAGAATGGGGTAGTGGGTGTAGAAGACTATAAAACAGGATGGCAAAGTAGCTAAAATGCAAAACGAACAGTTCGTCTCATTTTAAGCATAGAACTAAATCAGTGTCTTATATTACTGACGACCTCTGTGCACTACGTTTTGTTGAAGACAAGGATATAATATTACTGGATTTTGTAGTCTCTTACACATGTATTTCAGTCTCTGGAAGACCTAGACGAAGGTGTCATAATTTCCTAATTCCACAGCTTTGATTGGAGATCCACTGGTCACTAGGCCATCATTCAACACGATAATAATTTATAAATTATTCATTATTAATTATTATTATTAATTATAATAATTCATAAATTATTATCGTGTTTATGAAAAAACTACAATTTCAAAAATTAAAAATACCTTATTTATATATGATGCATGAAGTAGTCTTCTACAACTTAAATGAGCCAAATCTTTAATAACTTGCTTAGTTAATTAAATAAAAAATAAAAAGTATTAAATTTCGGGCTGTCAATTTGCTATGGGCTGTACACTCTTAATAACCTTGATTTTGGAAACCCTAATTGTGCACCAGTGGCTGGAGAGGTTTTCTTAGCAAAAAATTTGTACATTGTTCACAGCGACTAGGGCAAAACAAGTTACACTCATCATTTTTTTTTCTTTATACGGCCACTTGGCTAAGCCAATATTAGGCCGAGGTACAGCACAAACTTAGTTACTCCTAAATCGTGACTACATCGTCCAACTCCCTTGTAAGGCATTGCAGGACCGATGATACCCCTAATTCAAGAGCCATCGCCATAATGTCGCTTACTTCCGTAACCGAGTCATCAAATAGTTCAGGTTATTAAAGATTTGGCTCATTTAAGTTGTAGAAGACTACTTCATGCATCATATAATAAGGCATTTTTAGTTTTCGAAATTGTATTTTTTTTTTATAAATTCGATACGAGAAAAGTTATGGTTTATAAAATATTATCATATTTGTGAAAAAACTACAAATTTGAAAATTAAAAATATCTTAATATTATATGATGCATTTATTTTATATTATAAAATACTGCAGCACCATACTGTACTTTGCACCAAGTTCTGTTCTTGTGGTAATACAAGTGACCCTGAACAAGGGTTTAAGGTCAATACTAAATGTTCCTATCGACAAGAGGGTAGTTGAAATGATAGAGGAACTAGATATGCTCACTATCCAAGAAAATGTGTACGTCGATTTCATGTCGTTTATTTGGGGAGTATTATGTTAGGTTTTATGGCTAAGCACATGGTAGACCTTACAAAGACTTTTAATGAAGTGCACAACTATGGAACCAGAAATAGAGATTGCATTACGTCTGAGTATAGAAGACGAACCAGTGGAACGAACATTTTCCATGAAGGCCCACAAATGTTTAATCTGCTGCAGAAAGCAATCAAAGATGCTGTAAGCTTAAGGGAATTCAAATAGAAAATTGTGGAAGATGTCAAAAAGGAAGAGGACATACAGCAGTAGTTTCATGGATTAAACATTAGTGCGGTGCACTACTTTAAACCACAATTACTACTACATGAACTAGTCTTCAACTTCAACAAGTTTAATGAGCCAATTCTTTAATAACATGCTTAGTTAATTTTAAAAAAAATTTCCTACGAGCTGTACACTCACAATGAAAATTTAACTTTTCAATCAATTATTGTATATTCTTACCAGCTGTGGTCTGCCAGTTGTTAGGTTCTATAGGAGTACTTCCATCATCATTGAAGCCGCGGTTTTTAGCCCAGACGTAGTAGTTTTCGTAAGGAGCTTCCTTAATAGATGACTTCTTGAACCATATGTGATTAATACTAGAATAATTTGGTACAAAGCTCAGTATAACCTTTAGAGATTGCTTGTTAGCTTCTGTCAAAAATTCCTTGAATTCTTTCAAAGTTCCCAGGCTTGGCAGAATCGATTTAAAATCCAACACGCCATGTTCGTCAGCCTCCAATACAGAATTTGCTATAATACCTTTGGCTTTTATTTCGGACACGTAGACAAGTCGATTGGCCAAAGCTGCCAATCCGTCGCTTTCGGCAAGATCTTTAATGTCCATTTCATATAATGGTCCTTCTTGAAACCATTTCTTTGGAGCTGGAGCTTCACACCTAGGTGCTACTATTATGATGGTAATAGCAGCGGCAAACATTACAATCCAAAGCAGCCAAAATAAGACAAAGAGTATAGTACGAACGCGCTTCCAGAAGGGATCATTGACATACATCAATAGTTCGTCCTTAGACATACCAGCAAATGCAGATTTTAGATGTTCAATGTTAATTTTTGCATCTCCATTTGAAGAATCGCAGGGTATGAACTTTACCTCAGTTTCTTTCATAGGAGTTTTGAGGGGTGTTCGGGATTCTGAGTTGATCAACCCCTCACTTGCATCATCTTCACCCAAGGCTCGAAATGTAGCGATATGAACACCATCGGCATCCATTTTTTCACTCAACTCTCGCTCCATTCTACCAATGAAAATTTACACTGCAAATCGAACAGCTAAAATTCCAGAATAAATTATATTAGTGGTGGGGTTAGCCACACCCAAGGAAAACTGCAACAAACGTCAAACTCCGAACGCAGCGAACCAGCAACAGCGAATTTACCGATAACCGATTAGCGAATAGCGATTTTTTAAGCAGAAAGAAAATATATAATAGAAATGGCTGCCCCCGGCCCCACTGCCGTAGTTCTCTTGGCACTCGCCAGGGGCATGGTATACTTTTCCGCCAGTATTTAAACGAGTCGGTCAGCGTAACACCTGTGTTTGCACCATTCGTTTGCACTGCGCATGCTCATGGACTACAGAACATCGTATAATTATATATTAGGGCTGCCACATTCCGTGGTTTAACTCAGAATTCCGTGGGAAATAATTCTATTCCGAGAAATTTCCGGGATCAACAATTTTTGAGGTTTTTCTGTGGATTTTTGGGGAAATACCTATGCATACCAATATTTGTAGGCTATGCCAATTTATGGAATCATGTCATGATCAATTCATTTGTGATGGTTGAATCTGAAGCTGATGGGTATTTTTTATCGGCTGCAATTTAAAGTTACAATTAAAATTAAAATTAAATAACCAGATAAGGTTAGGAACCAGGGCCATGGCGCTATGGACAGATGAGAGTTAAAAAAAAATCATATCATATAAAGGGGACCAACATTTTAAAAAATTCCGGAGTATTCCGTATTCCGTGAATTATTTAAAAATTGTTAGGAATACGGCTGAAGTCGTTTGGCTGCCCAGCCTGGTTCTCATCGTAGCCTACCATCTTAGTTTTTACCATATTAGTTTTTTGTCTATGCTACCATCATTAGTATTTAGTGCATTTAGTTTTTTTTTCTACTACTGCAACTAATAAGCTAAATGATAAAGCAGTGACACACCTAAATTTCAAATTATGTAAATAGGATTAAAGAAGCTTGTGTTTTGATATTACTAAATAATTAACGGAAAAATTAAAATTCCACAATTAAAAATTAATTAGACTTATATTGTGTTTGCAATTGAAAACTTCACTGCACTTTACAGAATAGTCAGCAGCACAGAACACCAAAATAGCATGCAGTACCGTAGGCCAAAAGTAAATTACAGTATTACAACCATTCACATTGAACTGTAGCCTACGTACCTACAGTACCCACTGTTCTTACTTCTTAGGTCTAGGTACTCAAAAATTGTTGATCCCGGAATAGAATTATTTTCCACGAAATTCTGAGTTAAACCACGGAATGTGGCAGCCCTAATATATAATTATACGATGTTCTGTAGTCCATGAGCATGCGCAGTGCAAACGAATGGTGCAAACACAGGTGTTACGCTGACCGACTCGTGTATTTAAATTTTATGTTCTGTTAGGCGCCCATTCCATTGACCGGCTAGGGCTATTTCCAAAAACAGTGACGTGGTAGTAGACATTCAAGACTTAGGCGGGGTTTCCATCGATCTCGCATTGCAGATTGCAAATGACATTGACGGAAATGTTTGTTTTTCTTCTTATAGAAATCTATTAAAATGTTTGTAATTAACATATCCCATGAAGCCATTTTTTAATTTTAGTTTGTTTGTGATTTTACTGTATGATCATTGATCAATTTTAACTATGGCACAGAGGAAAATAAACATTTCCGTCAATTCTGCAATGCGAGGTCGGTGGAAACGCCACCTAAGTCTTGAATGTCTGCTACCACGTCACCGTTGTTGGAAATAGCCCTAGCCGGTCAATAATGGGCACCTAATATAATTAAGTAATTTAGCCGGTGGAATAGCCGCCATAAGGCGATTTTACTTCATTTGTGATTTGAGATTTTTTTTGTTGTTTCTACATAATAGTCTCAAGGCGGCTATTCCACCGACGATTTGCCTCACTTGTGAAGCAGTGGATTTTGTCATTGTTTTAAGGAGACTATTATGTATTTATGTAGATATACTTAACTTATATAAGTTATAATATTATTAATAATGTCTGCTACCATATTACAACTTAATTTATAATGGGTAAGTTATGTACCTATCTACATAATAGTCTCCTTAAAACACAACAAACGTCAATGACAAAATTTACTGCTTCACAAGCACTTTCACAAGTGAGGCAAATGGTCGGTGGAATATTTTTTTTTTTTTAAGCTGCCTAAACAAAACAAACAAAAATCTCAAATCACAATGAAGTAAAATCGCCGGTAAAATTGCCGCCTATTATTATTATTATTTTTTTTTTTTTAATGGTTTTTTAAGGGCGTTTGCAAGTTGTGTCTTGCTTTTACGCCCGCTGCGTGTGGTTTTTTCTGGTTATATTTGGGTCATTAGACCCGAGGAGGAAATGAACTTTAAGACTGCAGCCGTTTTGTTTTCATTGTCGCTCAGAAGATCTGCGAGTGATATTATTTTGGAGTGGCCATGTGTGGTGTTGGACAAGGAGGTGACAGTCAAGCAGTATGTGCTTGACTGTGACCTCCTCCCCGCAACTGCACAGTGGTGAGGGGGCCCCTGCCATTAAGTGGCCATAGGTAAGCCTTGTGTGGCCAATTCTGAGCCGAGCCATAACCACTTCTTCCCTTTTATGTACTCGGCAAGATGTCGTCCAATTTCCAAGTGTCGTCTTAACTCTCCTAAGCTTATTGTTGATGTTGTCCGGAGCAAGCCATGAGAGTTGCCATGCGCATTTGATCTCGCTGTATGCAAATCATTTTAGGGCCTCAGGTGTGAGAAGAGGGAAAGGGCCGCCTAATAAAACTGCCAATAGCATTGTTGCGCGCACGGGTTATACTCCTTGCCTCATTTTTTGCTTTCCAATTTATACGTAGTAGGCCTATAAGGAAAGCTTTGTGATGGTCCAAATGTTCGATTCTGAGATATCAACGGATTTACACGTTTTGAGGTCCCAGGAACCCAAAAAGTGGTTTCTACGAAATGTCTGTCTGTCGCTCGGTCGCTCTGTCTGTCTGTCTGTCTGTCTGTGAGTCGATTTCCGGGCAAACTACTTGGTCAATTTTGATGAAATTTAGCATGTAGGTTCACAAAAATCATACCTCGAGACAATTTTTTTAATTTAGGACTATCTCAATTTGGGGGGGTTTTATTTTCAAAAAACGTCTAAAAAAATTATTTCCCAAAAACGGCTCCAACGATTTCTTTTAAATTCACATAAATTGTAATTGTTGATAATGTTGATAAAATGTGGGGGGTCGCTTGCCCCTTGATAGATTGTTTCTGGGGGAAAAAAAATAAAAATAACTAAATTTTAATGAAAAATGACTAAAAAATAATGTTTCTGCGACACCTTTCTATCGATGATTTCTTCCTTCAGGTATGTTTTAGGTGTTAAATTGAGTAACGAAACCGGACAGGTTGCTTTCCCAAAAAACTATTTGGTTTTGTGCAAAACAAATGTTTTTGAAAAAATTATAGAAAATTCACGCTCAAATGCATTGCGTGCCCTGCCATTATTGCTGTGTGGTAATTTCTTGGTCTGACCTATCTAGAATTTACCTCACCTCCAGTGACGTCAGGTGGACCCCCCCCCCCCCCCCGAGATGCCCGATATTTAACTATAGGAAAATTATTTACCATGAAATTACTCATTTTCTCTAGCTACTACTAAATAAATTGGAAAGCATGTTCGAGTAAACTCGGACCGGTTCTTGTTATTGTTTTCGTAACTTACCTAGAAATTAGAAAAATACATAAAATAGTTCTGAATGTGATTTTATGTGTGTACGGTACAGTCTACATAGCCTAATTATATAAACTCCTATATTATGGTACCATACTTATCTTCTAATTTATCCAAATTAAAAACATGTGCATCTTTAATATTAATTATAACATTAATAGAAATTTTTCATAGGTAAAATGTATTTTCTTATGTAGTCCTAGCCTAATCAAAATATACGGTATGTGGAACTCTTTTTTTGTTTAATGTGTACCTCCTAGGTAGGCTACACACGACACCGGTGACAAATTTGTCACAACAGCAAATTTGGTTGATGCAAACTCGACCAGAGTCGCTACTTCGGAAGATTTCTGACGCTATGCCGCTCGCTGCCTTTACGAAGGGTTTTCCCCTCGACACGCCAGCCAGTAGGTACCTACGGGTACGGGCGTTCAACGCCGGTGACATGTTGGGAAATTTGTCATGAGAAAATGTTGCGGTTTCCGCCTTTTTGGGCTCAAAAAGCGGAACCGCTACAAACAAAATAGGCTAACGATGGTCTTTCAAAGTGTGTTGAGTGTTTCTGCTCGATCGAACCCATCATGCAACATTTTGTTGGAGAACGTACGTCTCTTGGTTATATAATTAGGCTTAAGCAACTTATGGTTATATATAAACTTACTAAGGGTCCGGTGCGCTACAGGGAAGTTTATAATTCGACATTTTATCATAACGAACTGGGGAAACTATTAGGAAAATATGTCTCCATATGGTGAACAGAGGAGAGAGAGAGTATATGTGGTATGGTAGGTACACATTTAAAAGAACCGGTCCGAGTTTACTCGAACATGCTTTCCAATTTATCAAGTAGTAGCTAGAGAAAAAGAGTAATTTCATGGTAAATAATTTTCCTATAGTTAAATTTCGGGCAGCTCGTGGGAGGGGGGGGGGGTTGTCCAACTGACGTCACTGGAGGTGAGGTAAATTCTAGATAGGTCAGACCAACAAATTACCACATAACAATAATAGCAGGGCACGCAATGCATTTGACCGTGAATTTTCTATCTTTTTTCAAAAAATAATTTTTTGTGCAAAACTAAAAATAGTTTTTTGGGAAAGCAATCTCTCCGGTTTCGTTACTCAATTTAACACCTAAAACATGCCTGAAGGTAGAAATCATAGATGGAAAGGTTTCACAGAAAAATTATTTTTTAGTCATTTATCATTAAAATTTAGTTAATTTTATTTTTTTACCCCCAGAAGCAAACTATCAAGGGGCAAGCGATCCCCCGCATTTTGTCAAGTCAACTTTAATAACGACTACAATATACGTGAATTTAAAAGAAATCGTTGGAGCCGTTTTTGAGAAATAATTTTTTTAAACGTTTTTTGGAGTTTTTTGAAAATAAAACCCCCCAAATTGAGATAGTCCTAAATTAAAAAAATGGTCCTGAGGTATGATTTTTAGGAACCTACATGCCGAATTTCATTAAAATCGACCGAGTAGTTTGCCCGGATCGACGCACAGACAAACAGACAGAGCGAAAGAGCGACAGACAGACACACAGACAGCCATTTCGTAAAAACCACTTTTTTGGGTTCCTGGGACCTCAAAACGTGTAATTCCGTTGAAATCTCGGAATCGGAAATTTCGACCATCACAAAGCTTTCCTTAAACTACGTATAAATTGGAAAGCAATAAAACTGACTTTATGCTCCCAATCTCTTGCACTTGTGAGGTGCGCAACTACATAATATATAGGCTACGCTTATATAAGTAATGTTGTCTAAAATATAAATAGACTACCTCGCTTCCATATAGGATAGTCAGAGATGAAACACTGTTGCAATTGATCCTTCGAGATCTAGTGTGTGCTGTAGTGATGATGATGCTGTTGACTGCAGGTAGACGCTTGGAAGTCTGCTTTCAGGTTGACCACGGCCAACCAACCCGGATTCTACTGCTTCATCATTAAGTTAATGTTGTGTAGTATAGTGAGACATGATGTGTCGTGTGGAGAGGGGGTGGGGAGGTGGAAGCGAGCCATCCCTGCGGATCCATGTCAGCACTGATTACTCCCTCTACTCATTTGCATAATCTGATTTATTGGATTGCAAATTGAATATAAAGTGCATGCGGTTCGTCATGTAGCCTCATAAATGTATGCCAAGTAGCCTATATTGTATCACAGCAGTTTATTATTCAGGTTAGTATAAATAGGCTGCTGCATTCCTTCTGAACTGTATCAATATATTTGCACCGCACGATTTAAATGTACTTTGTTCACGATTTAATTAAAATAAGCACCACTGCGGTCTTCTCGAAGTTTTAGATTATAATTATGAAGTATACCAATAATAGGTATCGTATATGTAATTCTGTCATCCATAATAAATTAATACGTATTTGGATGGCATATTTTCCATTTTATACAAGATATTTTACTAAATTAACGCTGTCGGACTTGTAACCAGCAGTGGTCGATTAACCGATGTAGGCTCTCGCGCCTGTCATATCCTAGAATGTGGCGGACCCAATACTGTATACCGACATCTTGGGATTTTCTAGCTCTCAACATAGCTTTTATATTACATCAAGAGTATGCGAACGAATAGGTAATATAATGATGACTTCAAACATATTGTAGGGCTAATAAAATAAAATAAAATGTAGCACAACAGTTAAAAGAACCGGTCCGTGTTTACTCGAACATGCTTTCCTATTTATCAATTAATATATATTGTATGATATTATAAAATAAATTAATAAGGACTTTTGTTCTATTACTAAACCAACCTAGCGGAGTTAGGGCTATAAAGCCCTCTCTTACACTCAACTAGGAAGGCCCGGGACCGCCTGCTTTACATGCCCTCCGAAGCATAGTCAGAAAATGTAGGAAGTGTAGGACTCGATCCAACAACCTTTCGGGTGAAAGACAGAGTCCGTACAACTACTCTACATGTCCTGATATTATGAGTAATTTCTTGGTAAATAATTTTCCTATGGTTAAATATTGGAACCTCGATATCCCCTATCCCAAAGCACATAACTAATCGATCGATAGGATTGCATATTCTAAAACGGGAGGAACAATACACTACAACACAATAATAATGCCAGGGTACGGAATGTATTGTATTTTCCATAATTTCTTTTAAAAATTTTTTTTCCCCTTTTTGGAAAAGCAACTTGTTCGGTTTTGTTACTCTATTTAACACCTAAAACATACCTGTATGTATAAAACATAGATAGAAAGGTTCCGCAGAAGAAAAAATTTTTTTTAGTCATTTTTCATGAACACATTGAGTTACTTTTTATTTACTTATTGACCCCCAGAAGCAAACTATCAAGGGGCAAGCGACCCATATTAATAACGGCTACAATATATGTGAATTTAAAGAAAATCGTTGAGCCATTTTCGAGAAATATTCTTTTAGCCGTTTTTTTTTTAGATTTTTGATAATTAAACCCCACAAAATTGAGTTAGCCCAAAATATAAAAAAAAAACCTGAGGTATGATTTTTGGAAACCTACGTGCCAAATTTCATCAAAATCCACCGAGTAGTTCGCCCGCAAATCGATGAACAGACAGACAGACAGACATTTCGTAAAAACACGTTTTTGGGTTCTTGATGGGACCACAAAACGTGCGTAAATCCGTTGAAATCTCAGAATCGAAAATTTTGATTATCACAAAGCTTCCCTTATACTACGTATAAATCGGGAAGCAAAATAGAGCACCAAAAATGTTGGATTTATCGAGTCAAAATAAATCATACCCTACTGTTGGCTATGTACCACTCAGTGATACGTTCACAAATTTGTGAAGTAGTTTAATGAAAGTTTATTAATCGTGATGTATCAAGACACCCAATATTTCGCGCCTCTGTTAATTAGGTAACTTTGTAAAATCTAAACTTTAATTACTGTATTAAAAATCCGTAAAACCTACTATTTTGTGCATATACATAGTGTACATTTATGTTACATTTTTGCAGATGAAATGTCGCATCCAGTCGCAAACCCTCGCTATAACAATGTCACAGTGGTTGATAATGTTACACCGGACATGCTCCATCTGATTGACCCACATTGGTAAATATTTATTTGTAGCCTACCAACAAAGTATACGGTATGTAGGCCTATATAACTATTTTTATATAAATTTATATTTTATATATATATATTATATTATGGCATATATATATTTATATATTATATTTTTATATTAAATAAATTGAAATTTAAGTAGAAAAAATATATACAGGTACAATATATAATATACTCCCACATAACTCGATTTAAACCCATTTTTACGGGAATTATAGGTAAGCTTACTATGTTGGACCAGCAATTGAAACGAACGAAACAATTTGTTCGATTTTATATACTGTATACTGTACATACTTAAATATAATTATTGGAATAAATAAATGTTTCGTTCGCTCCAAGTGTTGGTGAACAGTACTGCATTAGTTTTCCAAAATTGCTTTTTAGTAACAATTTTCTAATTTTTATAGGGTAACTATTTTCTAATTAGGTGATATGCATGTACGATATTTATTTATTTATAATGAATCTGGGAACATGTTTCGATTCCAGGTACCAGTTTCCACCAATGGATCCAATGTGGCATGGTATCATAGGCCTAACAATAACAATTCTCGGCGTTATAGCCTGGTGTGGCAATGGCATGGTTATTTACATTTTCACGACAACCAAGTCTCTTCGTACCCCGGCCAATCTTCTCATCCTTAATTTAGCATTCAGCGATTTCTTCATGATGGTCCTTCAGTCGCCACCTATGATTATAAACTGCTACTTTCAAACATGGATTTTCGGTAAGTACTTCTACTTATTTACTTAACGTGTCCGGGCCTATACACCTATAGGACACGTTGATCCTAAACTTTACGGCGTGAATGGCCTTGTCGTTGGCGTCGATAAGATCTGTCTGGGACACAGCTTCTCCTAGTCTCGGGCAAACCATCAGAAGGGGGCCGAATGGCCGTCGTCTTGTATTTGTCCTCATTGGCAAGTCGGGTCATCCGCCAGTCCCCACCTAAACAAGTTTGCGAGGTACCTATCTTGTAACCCCCGTTCTTAACCTATTGAGGTTTTGGTGTGTGAATCAAGAGGATATGGAGTCCCCACCCAAATCCGATACTGAATATTATTTATTTAATTTACTAAGAAAATTATTAAAAATTATGTCTATTCAAGTTGTAGAATACCTACTAGTACCTGCCATTATATTGTAGGATATTTTTAGTTTATGTGTTATAGTTTTCCCATGAAATTAACAGGGGGAATTTTTAGTCCACAGTAAATTTCACTACCCACACTCACTACCTACTCAAAACTACTCTAGGCTACCTAAAACTAAAAAAAAACTTAAAATATGACGAAATAGTTGGTATTCTACAACTTGAATGAACTTGTAATTAGTTGCTTGGTAAATTTAATAAAAAATAAAAATTCTATAAAAGCATCAGATTTTTGGGGTCCAATATTCCAGCCTACGTTCCACATCCTGTCAATATCGGGGTACCTCATTTTTCATTTTTATTTGTCGCTCTAAACTTAACGTCATGCAGCTTTTACTAACTCAGTAATGATTTATATATACATATATATAGTGTATAGTACGTAGCCCTAGTAGGTAGGTGCCGTAGGTATGTGGGTACGTTTGGTGTGGTACGGGGCGGTGCGGTTGATATATATAATACATTATTTTAATCTAGAAATATACTGAATACAGAATACTGCAGTAGATAGTAATATTGGAAAACCTCAACCACGCTGCATTACCGCGATGGGTTTATTCAATGCCAAGGGATATAAATCACTGGATAAGGCAACTAAATCCCACTAACTGATCCCCTTTAATGTCATCCACTTGTGCCGCACCTCACAGACATTTTAATTCCTTTCACGTCACCCGTAGCCATTTGCGAGATATCGTATATCACTCACAAATTCCTTTTTTAAAGGGTGTTGAATGAAAGCAGATATCTGAATCCCTGCCAGAGTTATTATCACCCGTATGGATATTGACATTTTTATGCTACTTATTTTAGCGGAATTTCCTTTCGCGACGATTTAAAAAAAGTCTTCTACACATATATATATATTGTATAATCCGTGTATTTATAAAATAAAAACAGGTACAACATGAATTAAAAAGCCGAAACGTGAACGTGTAACATGTAAAAATAAGCAGACTATGTTGTCCTAGTTATGTACTGTATTTATATTGTATATTGCAATGCAACAGCGTTCAGGTACAGTTCACAGCCTTATATAGGTTCATTTATCGTAGTAGTATGGTTGGACACAGTCCCAGGCCACGGTGTGGGCCCATAGGACAGTCATTTATCGTAAAAAATAAAAATGATGCAAATGCAAATTACAAGTACTGTAGGCTATATACAATAGTTAAGTAATAGTCCCATAAGGTCGGTCACAGTAAATCATGTAGTTAGTTTTCTGTCCAAGGAGAGAATTACCGTTTGTAGACAGAAAACGGAAATACACAGAATTGCCAGTGCTAACTGGCATGTACATTTTGGTATTCAGTATTATGATTTATATAAGATGTTTCGTACTATATGTATATGTATTCAAGTGGGGTATTCACAATGTGTCGAATCTTGTTGTAATATATGTACCTAACTAATGATGATCGCCCCCCCCCCCGATTTTATTATTTCCGGTCCGGTCCTCATTTATTTCGGGCCGACCAAAATTCCAGACCGGACCGAGTCCATCACGATACCAAACGTTTCCACTTGATTATTGATCGTTTAATTCAATAGCATGCAATGGTTGTTTACCTATGGACGATATATCCTACTAGTACTAGTAGTACTTGCATGTTTTATTCAATGTATGTAGCCTATAGGCCCTATGTTGAAAGTCGTGTAAGATATCATGAACGGTTTGAATGTCTATACGTGAATGATGGTCTGCCGCAATACACGGCTCGTACCCTAAACCTTTTAGGCACGCCAAGGAAATGTTGAATCCATAGTAATTTACCTGTAAATAGGAAGACAACCTGATAATGCCATCCGCAGTAGGCCTACATTAGGCCTGTTGGTTAGAACATTTGGTTCAAAATAAATTGTAACAAGGAAAGTGAAGTTTGACCTTTTTTAAACTTTTACATCTACAACTCACCTAACTTATTGAAACTTTACAACTAAACTTAAAGTTGAGTCGCCGTGCAAGGGGGGTGGGGGGGGGGGGTCATCGACAGGCATTAGTGATTCTCACTTCCCGGGCACTACCCATTCCAATGACTAAATGGATGTAGTATTTCCACTTTACTTGTAGATTGTATAGTTGCAAAAATGTAGAACACAATTAATATTGTTTCAAATACAAGTGCATGACATCATTTGTGACATGTTGGCGCGAATAAAATGTCGAGCGAATCGGGTTGATGACGATACCCCAATGAGAGATTAATGATGGTTAATTATTGAGTGGCATACTGCGTCTTAATGGGATCTGTAGAAACATTAATTTAATCAATACAAGTATAACACTGATTATCTTGTGACTGCTATGCAAACCATTGACTTTGAGTTCCACTCAATCCGTTTAAATTGCTCTCCCCTTTAGCAGATAAAGCGAACCAAATTAGGCCTGATTCAGCATAATTTGATCAGCTATGTCATGTCAATGAACCCCCTTTGTCAAAGGCGGATTTAAGGGAGGGGAGGGTGGGCGACCCTCTAAAGCCACAATGTGAAAAGTTTAAACTGCTAGTCAAAATGTAAATGCTGGCTAACAAGCAGAAATACTCTACATTTGCCAATGTGGATCAACAACAAATGGCATTTTACGTGTGATTTTTAAGTTAATGCATGCTTAGTCCAAAGATAATATTTTATTACTTTGGAAGCGAGGAGAATTATTCTTTCAATATCGAAATACTGTACCATTGTATATACAGGCTGTACCTAGCTACCAATCCAGAAGTTTCTGCTACTGGCTTAGTTGCATAATTGTAAAACTGCAGGAAATAAGAAGATTATCGGCCCAGTCGGCACACGTTGATAATGCCAAATTTAAGGCCAAACCGGAGGGTTGTGGCCTTGACCGTTGAGCGTTGAATACATAGAAATATAATAGAACTGGAGCGGTGGGCGTCATAATATGCCTTACGAGGCACCCGTTAACCATAAGCCAACTATCAGAGATAAGTACCAACGCAAAAAATATCAAAGTCTTACACATTGCAGCATAGCAAAGCGGATACCTGGACCCGGTCAAAAACTCTGTAGTTTAGTAGTTAGCTTGTGCAGGCTACACTAGCAGCCATATTGATAACGGTCTCCAGCCACGTAATCGTTGAATATCCATTTTATAAACAAAGCCCCGCGTATCGTACCTTTTCCGTATTTGACTTGTATTATTTCAAATAATTGCAGTTTTACCTATTTCGGGCGCTTTACTGTCAAATAAAATAAAATATATTACACATAAAAATAAAAAATAAATAATAAATAAAAGCACATAAAAATGATCTATAAAAGGTATGTTTTTACTTGCTTCATGCACAAATTTTAGACCTAATGTAATTGTAATTTTTGGTATAGTCAATAGTGTAAGCATGTCTAAGCGTATACTATACCCTTCTATCGATTTTTACTATACCACTGCGGTTTAAAACATATATTACGAACCCTCTGCAAAGGCCAGTCACGTGACCCCTCCGGTTTAGCAAGCGCGAGTGAGTCATATTGCGAGCCAACAAATATTATGTTACATTTTTTGCAAGGGCTAGACGTTACAATGGGAAGTATTAATTTGTTAAGGGTAGGTACATGCAAATGTTAGGAAAACAGGCTGCAGGGAGTCAAAGGTCAAATGAAAAAGGTAATTGTATCTTTCTTCATTGCCTTAAATTTATCTCTGAATTCGTCTTAACATCTGCTACCTTTCGTATACAAGACTTACCGTGTCACATAAATCATTGTCTGAATCGGCGGATAGGTTTAAATTTAGTCTTCGTTTTTTCGTATTAGACTGATTCAATCAAAACACCTAACATAGGCCTACTCGATTTCGGCCTACTTTTAATACATTTTTAGAAGTAAAATCAATATTTTGTAACTTCTCTTGTATTACTTGTACATACTTTACTTATATTGTATTTTCGTAGTCAATAAAATTGTCATTGGTTGGCTGTAATTAAAATAAGAGTCTTTTGTTAGTGTTATATATAATTGTAGGCCTATATTTTAGGGTAATTCGAATTTGTTGAATAATCATACCCTTCTTATAAAATAATAAAATAAAGAAAATGACAGTGATGTCACAGACATATGCTTTTATATCAATAAAAATGGCAATAAGGAAGTTCGCGCATTCATTGAATTGAGAAAAGCTGGGTTGCGCTCGTAAAAGTGACATATCCTCCATAAATTGCCGGCGGACAGAGTCAAGTAAAAGCTTTGCTCGGATGATGGAGTGTTTCTTTAATCGCTGGAGCAGGCCGTAAAATGGTTCCACCTTATTCGCAAATGTGTCCAACCCGCGCCATTTTACTACAGAAAGTTTCCTTAAGTTTGAGGCCTGTTCTCGATAAGCGTTATTTATTTGAAATACCGGTGGTATAAACTTGCAGAAGCACCTAAAGCCATTGCCACAAGTTTTTACTATAGCCAGCTGTTCCGTTTTAGAGTTGATGGTCATCAATAAACCAGAACACAATATAGAAATAGAAAAAATCTGAATACTTAGTCTATGAATCGCGATGTTTAGTTAGATACATAAAAAAAATTATGATACCAAGGAGAAAATAAAACATGGTATTAGATGTCAGAATGCGAGACAAACTTCGTATATAAGAAAGAGCTGTGAAACAGAGAGATAGCGATCTGATAATGCCGTGAAGCTGTACCTGGGCCTATAATTATTAAAAAATAAATTAAAATAAAGAAAGACTTTTTGTTGTTTCTATTACTAAGCCAACCTAGTGGAGTTAGGGCTGAAAAGCCCTCTCTTACACTCAACTAGGAAGGCCCGGGGCCGCCTGCTTTACATGCCCTCCGAAGCGTAGCCAGAAAATGTAGCGAGTGTGGGACTCAAACCAACAACCTTTCGGGTGAAAGTCAGAGTCCGTACCACTACGCGACATGTCTTGATTTGTTTGATTGGTTTACCAAATCACAAAAGGCGACAATTGGGCAATTGGAGTGCCTATATAGAATGCGGGGACTATCCTTCCAATTATATGCAATAATAATTGTATTGTAATTATTATTATACTTGAAAGAAAAATAAAATTATAATTTTAAAAAAAACATGCTCAAGTTCCCATCAAAAAGACGTAAAATCGTGTTCTGCTTACGGGTGAGAATTAGATGACTCGGCTGATCGCTGACGACTTGGCGGATGTGCTGAATGATTTAGGGCATATTGGTTGCTGAAGTTTTGTCCATTGTTGCTTTCCAATTTATACGTAGTATAAGGAAAGCTTTGTGATGGTCGAAATTGTCGATTCCGAGATTTCAACGGATTTACACGTTTTGAGGTATCAGGAACCTAAAAAAGTGGTTTTTACGAAATGTATGACTGTCGCTCTGTCTGTATGTATGTATGTATGTATGTATGTCTGTCTGTCGGTCTGTCTGTGCGTCGATTTCCAGGCAATCTACTCGGTTATTTCCTATGAAATTACACATCTACTAATTTAGTTGGAATAAGTCAATAGGCTACCTTAGAGCAATGTGATTATGTACGGGTACATACCAAGACTTAGTGGGAACCAAGGCCGAGCCCAGGTTTTTGTTGGGGGGGGGGGGTCCAAAATGCTTATTAGGTACGTATTTTATTAATGAAAGTCCATTCTATCCAGTGTAAAGCCCTTTTGTTTCGGAGGACCACCTTCCTGGACACGGCCTTGGTGGAACGACCACCGACCTCGTTTGTGAAAGCTACCGTGATATTGACGTGGTAGCAGACATTAAAGACAGTCTAAAAATGTCTGCTACCTCGTTAATATTACGGTAGCTTTCACAAACGACGTCGGTGGAAATTATAATTCTGTAATGCAGTGCTTCTGTAATATGTGCAGTGCGGCTTTTATTTACAGGGCCGTTAATGTGTGATATTTACGCCATGAGTGGGTCTTTATTTGGATGTGCTTCCATCTGGTCGATGACTATGATTGCTTATGATAGATACAACGTCATTGTCAAGGTAAGATACATCTCTGCGACACGTTCAAGGGGAAAAGAATTCATTACGTTATAGAAAAAACGGAAAAACTAGAGAAACTAAAAAATTACAAAGGAAATTTCGTTTATTGATTTCCTTTCTCTAATTTAGGCATTGACTTTCAATCCCAGACGAAACAGAAAAATAATACAATACAATACAATACAATATATATAAATTATACAATACATGTAAAGTATAGGATAAAATCGTCAGAGTGTCGTCAAAATCAGGTAGTTCTGTCATTGTCATTGTGTTAGTGCCTCAGTGACAGTGTAGAAAGCTTTCTCCAAGAGATGGTTTCTAAGCATTTTAGGGAAGTTAGAAGCATTTCTCGCCGCTCTCAGTTCAATCGGGAGTTTTCTAAGGTAGGCGAAACCTTGTAGTATAGGATCCAGTCGCTCAAACTTGGCTGTGCGTGGCGCTGGCCTACAAGGTCTCTCCGTTGCCTCGTGTTGTAGGTGTGAGTGTCCCCGATTTGTTTAAATGTCCCCCACACCTCAGGCTTTAAGATATGTAAGTTGCAGCTAAATTTGTATAGACTTGGGGCTGTCATGATTTTTAATGATTTGAAGTGAGAGTGGCAACTGTCACGAGGTCCCAGTTTTAGCATGTAGCGCACATAATGAACTTTTGGAAAATATATTTTCTACGGAGGATGTGGAGGATACAAGACGGTCATTTTTTTTACAAGAACTCGTAATCACCAAAAGTTCAGCACTCCGAACATTTTGTAACCCGGAAAACCCATAGCATAGCGAATTGGCTATTCAACTAAATCGTCGCGTCGTTAATTGATTTAGCCTATTCGTATTCTCCTAAATGTACGATGTCATGGATTACTGTTCTTGTATAGAACAGTATACTAGAAATACCTTTTGCTTTACTTTCCAACTGCTTTAAGCAGCCCTGTCGGCCTGACGGAGGGACTGAGTCTGTTTATTTATTAACTTGAGGCACCCTATGGGCAGACTCCGCTTCACCTTACTGGAAGGGAAGTTGACTAACAGGGTGGACCTCCTAATTATAGTGGATTCCGAACAACTTCAGGAACTTATTAAAGTCACACGGTTAATTCAGAGGTGACTAGGACTCGACACGCACTCATACTGACTAGTATAGTCTCAGCACGTTATCATGTCCTACCATGTTCTCCTGCCAACGCTAGGCGCTATGGACACTACCAAGTTTGCCGCAGTTTGGAACAGGCTCTGTTCTGGAGGATTGAACTTGGAGCGGCCATTGGCGATTTTTTTTATAATGTATTTATTTTACACGATGGAAAATAAAAGCCGAATTTGAAATACATAATATAGGTACTGAATAAGATGTTCTCAGATAACAGAATAACGGGGCTTTCTAAGTATAGGCCTACTGGAAATAGAATTTAACATTATCTGCCAGAAAGGGTTATTATTGATCGACCATAAAAATATATTCTATAAAATCAGTTGACCCCTGCTAAAAAGCTGCGGGAAATTCCGGTCCTCATTGATAGTTGAATACATAATTTGCGAAAGTTTGGACGCGTTCCCAAAGGTATTATTAGGATAAACTTCCTTTTTCCACAGAGTCCAAACTAGCCTTAATTCGTTGATTGTAAACTTCACGAGCAGGGAACCCCCATAAACGCTGAAATTAGAAAAGGTGAAATCTGGCGACCTCCGAGGTAAATCATATTGAATTGGCTCTCAGCAACGTTGCCCATGGCCACCTTTCATTTGTCTTGAGAGTTGGATGACAAACGGCCATGCTTTTGTTTCTCCAGGAAGCGCACATTTTATAAATCCCAACACTGGCTTGTAATGACCTTTTAATGAATAGGTTTTATGTCATATCGCATGGAAGAGATACCTACGATTTCAGGGCACAGTTCATTGTGGTAATCAACGCACAAAATATCTCACAATATGTCAGTATATGTTTGAATATTTCAGGGAATGCAAGGGAAACCTTTAACTATAAAAGGTGCAATTCTGAAGATTGTAATTATATGGCTGTTTGGATTGATTTGGACATTGGCGCCTATGTTTGGATGGAATCGGTAAGTAGGCTATGATATATAGGCCTAATATTAGTATGCTACTTGAGCTACTAGTACTACCACAACCTCGATAGTAGGCTATGTTGCTTGCAGTGACGGATTAACCCATGGGCACTTGGGGCACAGGCCCCCGCCCCCGCCCCCCCAGAAATGCCTAACATTCCGGCCCCCCCCCAGAATGAGATATTTTTCAAAAAAACTTTTACCCGAAGGAGACCTCCGGGCCCCCCTTGTCCACAGTTTTATTGATTCATTCTAATATATAAGCCTTATTGCCCTCAAAATGTGTAAAACCTCACCATTTCAGCCCTATTTTTCAAAACGTTTCTCCCCCATAATTATTTTGATTCTTTGTAATATGTTAGCCTTCTTGCTCTCAAAATCTGGAAAACCCCACCATTTCAGCCCTGAGCAACTTTTATTAAAATGTGTGGCGAGGCGCCAAATTATACACCCTCGAAAACCTATCGTTACGCCACTGACAAGTGCCTCCCCCTTTTATGAGGTCTGGGACCGCCTCTGTCTGGGACCACCTCGTCTGCCTCTGGTTTGCACCCACGGCCCCCCATATCTTGTGCCCCCGGCCCCCCAGGGGTTAATCCGGCACTGGTTGCTTGGGACCGGCCGATGGCAACCCGGCCTTTCCTTGTTTGTGTTTGTGTTTGTGAGAGATGAATGCCTCCAAACGAAGTAATCAATTCTATATTATAATACACTGTATATCAATTCAGAAAGTTGGTTCCAGTAAATTGACAATACAAATTTATCTAGTGTATTATGCAACAACACAATGCTTAAATTTTTCAGTCGTAATGTTTTAAAGTTTTGAAAGGGAAACGAACAGCCTGCAGCTACTTTGTAAAAAAACGACACAGAGGATATGACAGCTAAACCTGCATTCACCCTTCACAAACAAATCACGTTAGGGAAATAATGAAAGAAAAACGGTCTGTGAATTCAAATGGTTCATTGTCTGTCATAAAGATAACTGAAGCCTTTTACTCAAAATATAAACATTTTGTCTGTTCATACTCTAATAGTGGTTCTCCTACTAGGCTAATACTCGTATAGTGCCAGCCACATAATCTACCCAACATAACGCAACTACTACATGTTTGCCTTTTTTCCATACATACTGTACGTGAACTGTTATTGTGTAAGAAACATGATTGCCGTAAGTCAAGTAATTGGAAATAATACCGCTGCAGAATTCTTACATACAAATAAAATTCTTCGAAAACAATGTCCAAACAAAACAGGAAAATAATTTTATTTGAATTCAAAACCCACCCACCGATTTCCTTCCACTGAGTAAAGTCTACAATATGAACCCGGGTGCAGTTCAAGGCGTTAGCGTGCATCCGACGGGGGCGAGTTCAGGAAATAGGTTCGGGACGACGCCCCACGCTGCGCACGCGGCACAAAGCTAGGGGGAAAAAGAAGAAGAAGAAGAAGAAGGGAGCAGTATCATTCCAAACCAAATAAAAAGCCAGAAAAGCGAGCCAGAGTGGCAGACGGAGTTCCACCAAAATGAGCATTATCGTGCGTGAGTGTTATGTTACTTTGTTGGAACTCAATCGTGATAATATAGAGAGAAGGAGAGAGAGAGAGGGAGATAGAGAGGGAGAGAGAGATGGAGAGAGAGGGGGAGAGAGGGGGAGAAGGGGGAGAGGGGGGAGAGAGAGGGAGCGTGAGGGGTAGAGAGGGGGAGAGAGGGGGAGAGTGAGAGAGAGGGGGGAGAGAGGGGGAGAGCGAGTGTGTGAGAGAGAAGAAAAGCGACAGGGAGAGAGAGAGAGAGAGAGAGAGAGAGAGAGAGAGAGAGCGGGAGAGAGAGTTGGAAAGAGAGGGGGAGAGAGAGTTGGAAAGAGAGGGGGAGAGAGACTGTAGAGCGAGGGAGAGAGAGAGTGAGAGAGAGAAGAAGAGACAAAGAGAGTTTACGTGTAAAAGATCATAAACTATTACATAATTTGCGAATGCGAATGCAAAATCTAATCTTATCTATAACAAAACAGGAAAATAATTTTAATTGAATTCAAAACCCACCTTTACAAATTGCCACAATGTAATCTCGCAATTGCCGATTTCCTTCCACTGAGTAGCCTATAGTCTACAATATTAACCCTTGAGCGCAGTTGAAGGCGTTAGCGTCCGACCGGGGCGAGTTCAGGAGATGGGTTCGGGACGACCCCCCACGCTGAGCACGCGGCACTAAGCTAGGGGGAAGAAGAAGAAGAAGAAGAAGAAGAAGGGCGCAGTTTAATTACAAACCAAAGAACCAGTCCGAATTTACTCGAACATGCTTTCCAATTTATAAAGTAGTAGTTAGAGAAAATTAGTAATTTCGTGGTAAATAATTTTCCTATGGCTAAATTTTCGACATCTGAGGGGGGGGGGTAGTCTACCTGACGTCACTGGAGGTGAGGTAAATTCTAGATAGGTCAGACCAACACATTACCACACAGTAATAATGGCAGGGCACGCAATGCATTTGACCGTGAATTTTCTATCATTTTAAAAAAAAATTTTTTTTCCAAAAAACCAAAAAGTTTTTTGCGAAAGCAACCAGCCCGGTTTCGTTACTCAATTTAACACCTAATAAAACATGCCTGAAGGTAGAAATCACCGATCGAAAGGTTTAGCAGATAAATTATTTTTTAGTCATTTTTCATGAAAATTGAGTTATTTTTATTTATTTTTACCCCCAGAAGCAAACTAACTTATCAAGGTCAAAACGTGTAAATCCGTTGAAATCTCGGAATCGAAAATTTGGACCATCACAAAGCTTTCCTTATACTACGTATAAATTGGAAAGAAATAAAATGCCAAAAAAGCGAACCAGAGCGGTAGACGGAGTTCCACCATAATGAACATTATCATGCGCAAGTGTTCTGTTACAGTATTGGAACTCGATCGAGAGAAAGAAAATATATATATGAATAATATATATATATAGAGAGAAGAGAGTTTATATGTAAAAGATCACAAACCTCCACATAATTTGCGAATGCGATTCCCAAAGCTCTTTAACGAAGCCTTAAATTGTCAAAGGAGCTACAGTAACAATGTTACTGACGATTTAAAAGAATAAACGATGATATAATGAACATCTGTTCGTTTGAGAGGATTATCCTACCTTGCATTCATTATTGAGTGGCTATATTCTGCTTCATTCTTTCCATTTCTTCCTTTTTAAACATTCATCTTTTTTCTTTCTTTGAACAGTGTGGTTTTTTGGTATATTCCTCTGAGGTTTGACCCCGTCTTTTCCGTTTAAATGGTAAAAGAGCAAGATATAATTTTACACCTTTGTTGCGTTTTGGAATTAATTAACTTTACGCTTATCAGACTCGTATTTGTACTTGGTCATGCTTTTGCCTGTTTCACTGCGTCACTGGTAAGCTTGTCTCAGCTTGTCCATTATCGCTTGTATACGGAAACAATTCAAATAGGCCTAACGTCCAAAATCAATGGGGTCATTGGGTTTGGACGCTTATCGCTTGTCTTACTTTCAGTGAGGTATGATGGGTGGGTCTGTTTCAATTACAATTTAGAAATATTCTGTACCTATAATTAGCGATTGGACAGTTTTCTCTACAATTCACGGTAGGTATACCTACCTTTACAGTATAGCACCTACGTGTAAATTTAATAAATTAATTTCCATATTATTTAAGGCTCAAGTTTTGTACAATGGTTCCAGTTTTGTAATTTGAGATATTTTTATACTTCATAAATTTTTTAGCCTGCAATAGTTTTTGAGGAAAATTAGAGCCATTCTGCATTCTCTAAATAGGAAATTCCATTTTAAATTGATACACCATTGCCATGTCGCTACATATTCGCAGTAAGTCTCGTTGCAAAAACGGGTTGCGGGAGTTCCTTTCGGGGTGGTCGGAAATGATTCCAAATGTGAAACATTCAGCTTTACGTGCGTTTGTCACGACAGAAAGCGAGCAATAAGGCGAATCCCGTAAGCCAGGGTGCCAGCGGAAACGCGCCATTTCTTTTCCAGTATTGCAGTCTTTTTGAAGGAACGGGGGGATTTCCTTAAGAAGAGAAACGGGATCTTTGGTGAGGTTCGTTTCCCGCAATCACTGATAGTTCCGTTTTCCAGGTCAAAAAGTTTCACAGAGTTTTCTGTTTCTTGACTTGATAGTTCATGGTCGTCACATCATACGAGCGATACGTTTATACATGTATGCGATCGTACATGCGAATTAGTTGGGTGTAGGGTAGGTTTGTGAAGTTTGAATGTTTTAAGTAAGGTATATACAATCATATGTCAATGAGGTGAGTATACACATGAATCTCGCAATAAGAAAATTACAGGCACTTTCACACGATCTCGGACTAACTATAAATAGCAAAAAAACAAAAATCATGCACATACGAAACAGGGGACCTTCACAAATAGAAAACAAATATTTATTCCATACACACGATTGCCTGCACAGAATAAAAACAGAAAATTGTAGTAGTAGAAGAGCATAAGTACCTTGGTCTGCAAATTGACAGTAGAATGACGTGGGAAAACCACATAGAAAGACAATGCAAACGACTACGCTCAGGGAGTGCGGCTTTGGCACGATTAAAATATGGAGTACCTCTTAAAACAATTAAATTAGCGTACCACGCCCTGGTTGAATCCATAGTAAGGTACGGTATAACTTTACATTGTAGTATTATATCCTATAACACTGACATTAAATTAACTTTGGTTGAAGAGGGAACCTCCTCGTTATAACCGAAATTAGAGGATATGGAAAAAACCGGGCTTGGCGGGATTCGAACCCACGATCTACGCCTAACCGGGGCGTCGTCTTAACCGCTGGACCACAAGCCCCGACAAGTCCAGTAAATGCCAAATCCTCTACTTATGCTCTAATTGACATGATTCGTGTTGCTAGACAGGTTAGCACAACTACACAACTATTTAACCGAACAGGTCTTTGAGCTGACTTAATTGCATAAAGGCAATGCTTTATTCATTAAATTTTAGTATTATATGGTATATATAACACTGAGATTAAATTAACTTTGGTTGAAGAGGTAACCTCCTCGTTATAACAAAAATTAGAGGATATGGAAAAAGCCAGGCTTGGCGGGATTCGAACCCATGATCTACGCCTAACCGGGGCGTCGTTTTAACCGCTGGACCACAAGCGTCGGGGCTTGTGGTCCAGCGGTTAAGACTTTCTATTAAATGCTCCCAGTGCTGGGGGTACCAGCTGGCGGAAAAAAAAAATATTATTATTATTATTATTATTATTATTATTATTATTATTATTATTAGACATTATTAACATTATTAACAGACAAAGAAACTTAACAACAAAACTTATAAACTCAGCAAAAATTAAATTTATTTTCTCGGAAATAAAAAAAACAAATAAGGACGATCAAAAGAAAACCTGGGTAATCATAAACAGAATCACAGGAAGAAATATTTTGAACTCTGTGGATAAAACTGTACACCGATTTCTCCTAATAAACCGAGAAAAAATGAGATCAATTAATATAGCAACAGACTTCCTCAAATCATTTATAAAAGAAATAAACCTTGTAAAAACATCGTGTAAGGTGCAGTTGACAGATATAAATAACAAAACAGATACTGTTAACTAGCCAATATTTAAATGGAAAAGTGTATCCTCCGAAGAGGTGGGAGCAACTATTAAAAAATGAATACTAAAAAGTCACCAGGAACGGACGAAATTAGGATGAGGGACATAGCATCAAACAAACAGTTTATACCAGTATTATCGAAAATAATAAACGGTTCCCTAAGCGATGGAACTATCCCGAAGCAAATGAAAGAAGCGATAATAAGACCTATATATAAAAATGGCAAGCACGATGACCCAAAAAACTATAGGCCAATAAGTATTCTGAACTCGCCTGAGAAAATATTAGAGAAAATAGTTCATAAACGACTAACAACATACTTAATAAAAAATAAAATTATACATAGCAGACAATATGGTTTTCAGAAAGCGAAAAGTGCTGAACAATGCCTTGGAGATTTTGGTGATTACTGCAATCACTAACTTCACCTAAACAACAACATTTTAATCCTCTTTTTAGATTTTTCCAAAGCGTTTGACGTAATGCCCCACTTGGTAATAACAAAACAACTGCAGGAAATAGGAATTAGCGGTATCGAGCTTGAATGGTTCAAAAATTACCTAAAAAACAGAAAAGCAACAGTCAGACTAAATGAGCAAAATTGTAAATTAGGCGCATGGGACAGCGGTGTCCCGCTAGGCAGTTTATTGGACCTTATTTATATATATTAACGATTAATAAATTAATAGACTACTTAAAAGGTTTACAGGTATTTATGTACGCAGATGATATGGCACTCGTAATTGCAAACAAAGATGTGAAAGCAGCTAGAAAGTAAATGAACTCTGCAATCAGAGAAATTCAACAACTGACCCATGACCTCGGTCTGGCAATTAACTTCAAAAAGACAAAAATCATGCACATGAGGAATAGAGGACCCAAACAAATTGAAAGCAAATACATATTCCACAAACATGGATGTCTGCACTCCAGCAATACCTGCAATTGCACCCAATACATAGACATGGTAGAAGAGCACAAATATTTGGGATTAACCATTGACAGCCATCTGAACTGGCAATCGCATATAGAGTCATTGTTTAAAAGACTGCGATCTAGGAGTGCAGCTCTACATAAATTAAAATACGGGATGCCAAGGAAAGTAATAAAAAATGTTTATCACGCCCTGATAGAGTCTGTAATAACTTACGGAACAACATCTTGGTGCAGGGACGAAAACACTTATGTAAATAAAATGCCAAGTGCCCAAAATAGAATAATTAAGAATATATTTTCAAACAAACTAAACCAAAAATTTAACCACATTGATGATAAATATAAGTATCTTGAAATATTAAACATAAAACAACTCTATACGTTTAAAGTAATTAAGTATAACTTCTTTGACAAGAATTTTAACATTGAAACAGAAAACAATTCACATCACAGTACTTGAAATCCAAGAAACGTCAATTTGAAACCAGCCTACAACAAATACGGGGATAGATTAAATAGTAGGCTATAACCAAAATTTTTAATGAATTGCCCATACAACTTAAAAAATTAACTAAAATAGGAGAGATAAAAAAGGAAAATTAAAAAAATGGCTTTTGAATTAAAATACTTCGCTTTAAAACTTACTGTACTTTTACTTTAATTATTTTACTTTACTATAATTACTCTTTACATTAACTTACAATTTTAAATGGTATGAAACTGATTTGAATTTAAAACTAAGTTTTTTGCTAACACAGACGTGAAATAAAAAACATGTTGCATCATCTACAGCGTTTACTGTGCGAGCCCCCGACAAGCTGATTAACTTGGGGGCCCACAGGTTATTTGTATTATCAGGGTATAATTGTTAATTTATAAATATATTCCTCCGGCGCAGGGGAGTACCGGCCGAAGAAGAAGAATAACAGCATAGAAGAGCGAACATGGTTTCTTTTACACAAATTACAACGGATAGATTGTGTACATTTTATACACAGGCAAATCCAATGCAAAGTCATTAGAAATTATCGGGCAATCGTGTCGACTGAAAGCCCTACTACATTCATTACATATTTATTCCTAATTACGCGTTTGACGTTTTTTACGATTAACAGATGGCAACTGGCACTCATAAGCTACATTCATTTATCAAAATAACTTAATTTTATCTCTTTATTCTCCCCCTGCTTGTTGTCATCATGACGTTGCAATATTTAGAGGTTTGTCGTGTTTGAATAGTGGATGATTGCCAATAACTCAAACATCAATGTTCTGAATAACTAATGCAAATTGGATTGGACAGCTTTAATTGGTTTACAAGACCTGTGAGACGTGGGATTGCTGAACGTTTAGCTTTAACTTTTGAATTAAAATTAAATTTAAACTATACTATGCCTACAATACGATATATGTGAAAATGGACCTATACTGAATTGATGGTGGACCTATAAACATGAATAAAAAAATAATTTTAGCTTGTTGCCAGTTACACTATAGTCCAATACAATTCCAAAAAAAAAAAATACAATTCCTATCATAACCGTATACAAATGGGCTAACACTTTTTGTTTTAAATAATTAGTCTACGATGTAGGCATAGTGGAGGATGGGAGGGAATCTTGGTTCACGCGCTGCTGCACGTGTTGATAGTGTGGCGCCATGGCCACTACTGCCACGTCTAGTTGGGAGTTAGGTTTTTCTTCTGCTGTTTTTTTTTAATAAAAAAAATACACGTTTTAAGTTTAAATTAGAGCTATTAATTTGATTAACCTTAAAATAGAGCTATAAATTTAAACTGAAAACGTGTATTCTTTTTATTAACAAAAGCAGCAAAAGAAAAACCTAACTCCCAACTAGACGTGGCAGTTGTGGCCATAGCGCCACAATAGTAATCGAATATCAGATATTTGCAATTAAATTCCACTGGAAAAAGGTTATATAGGATAGGAGGCTCATTTTCCAGTTTACCTATTTTTAAAAAGGTTGCAGTTTTATTTCTCTTCTCCTTGTTAGTTGTTACTGTTTGACTTGTTCAAGAGGCTTACATTTTGAGCAGCTCTGTGCAAACAATGGATGGAAAACTCTCAAGTCGGCCACGCCTACTCAGTGTACTCAGTGTACTCAGTGTACGTTCGAATATGCAATGTGACCATCCTCTTAAAGTCATGAGAAATTTCCATGAAAAAGGCATGGGGCCATATACGGTTTCCTTCTATAAATAGTGGTTCCATTTACTTCTTTAATATTATCGGCTGACTCTGAATGGAATTTAGTTCATTTCAGTGTTGGTGAACTTGATTATATAAACAGTGGATGACTATGCCCGGAAAGTAAACATTTCAAAATGGTTAATAGTTAAACAGTTAAAATATAGAACATTTATTTATTGTTTGTACATGTTCATGGCACTGCAAAATATGTAGTCACGAGAACAATAATAAATTATTTTAATAATAAAAAGTTTTTTATAAACAGTCTGATGATAAAAGCACCAAATCACAATTTTTTAAATACGGTAGTGTCGAAGTTCTTACAATACCAAACAAAGATTTGGTTTTGTTTAAAAAATTAATTTTTGAAGAAATAATGGAAATTTCACTCTCCAATACATTGCGTACCCTGCCATTATACTATTGTATGTTATTACTGTGTTGTGATGAATATGCGAGAATATGCAATCCCAGGTTCAAGGATTGAATTCTACGCTAGGTTCTGTAAGCGAGCATTTGATGCCAGGTCATTATGGAGCTTGCACAGGGCGACCAATCAATAATCAAATTGCAACAGCCAGTGTAACATACAGTATGCACAATTGTACAAACTGGCACCTATACCGTATGCAAATTAATATCCAGCATGTATTATTTAAAATGTATATTTGCCTGTCCTTCTGTCCTAACAAATAGATATTTACCTACCAGTGCCTATCCTAATTGATAAAATTATATGAAAGCATATATAGCCTATGAGTTCACTCATACCGGTTCATTTTCAATAGTTCCAACTAAACATAATTTTACTAATATTTTAAACATTGCCATTTACGTTCTTAGAACATAACTGAGCATATTTTAAGACATTTTGACAGGGTGGAACAAATTGAAATACTATTCTATATAGGGTAAATTTCGCTTGTATCCACCCCCCCTCTCCATAAATAAGTTCAGATTAGGTCTATTATTTTTAATAATGGGTGGTATACCTAGTTCTAAGTAATCACACTTTTCTATTTTTTATTTTTGACTACTTTTTTTTTCTAATTTCTAGTTTTGTTAGTCTTGGAATTTGAAATTTGTGTGGGGCAATATGCTCAAAAGTAGGGGGCAAAATCACCTCACTGGGGGGGGGGGGGGCACGTTTGCCCCAAAGAGGCTTCCTTAAAATATTTTCTGGAACATAACATACCCAAATAATATATTTGGATACAAATGAATTTTTGTTAATCATTCAGTCACAGAGAGAGTGCGGGGTTGTGGGCATACGCCACATCGCATGTCAAATAATCAGATATACGTTATGGTGAATGCTACTTGTTACTTCCTTGGCCTGTTGTCAGTGATGTAATGAAAAAGTATGAGAAGGAACGGAAAATAAATTGCCCCTTGGAGAAAGTGGAAGGGGCAAGCCAGGAGGCTAGGCTCCCATTCAATGGCAACTTCCTTTTCTAAGAACTTTCAACAGGTCTTATTCCAATATTTTCAAAGCATTATTTTATTCCGATTTGTGAATTATTATAAAAATAAAAAATTGTGTTTGTAATGAGATTATTAGACATAATATTAACGTTTTACAATTGTTTTTATGATTAAATTTATATTTATTATTTATATTAAATTTTGAATGAAATGCTGAATGTCATGTTTAAATGCTGAGTTTAAAGTTAATAAGTATATGCAGCAGGTTTTATTAACTTTGCAACTGTGAAAGTTTTAAGTTTGTTACCGGTACAGTTTCTTCTGCGTTCATAAGAATATCAACATATCTGAATATTCTTATTCAATATACTGTATTACGCATACCTACATTCATATTTATTTATGCATATGAAATGATATATCTTACGAGTAAATTTTGCATTTATTTACTGGGGAATTGCTTATTTATGTCAACTTCTTCGATTTCTTGCCGCGATAATGCTACAGTAAATTTAATAGCATTAAGTTTTTTAACACATTTTACCTACCTACCTACCCCTTAAGTTGGCATCACTGAATTAATTGAATAACTAATAATTTTTATTTTTTATTAAACGATAATAACTATAATAATAATAAATAATTTATATTAATCAAATAACTTAGTGTTGTGGTTTAAACGTGCTTTAATATTCTGAGCAAATGATAAAGTTATAAAGCAATAACTGACACTTTTTTGTTTTACGATTCACTTGAGAAATTAACGCTGCGTATTGCACTACGGTAGCTAATGAATTGAGTTGGTTTCATGTTTCCCCGGTGACAGTTTTTGAAAGTTTCCCTGCATTTACTTATGCATTCACGTTTCCTTTTCAGCCTTGAATTTTTAACAATAGGTACCACTTTTTCCAATGTTTAATTGCACATACCGATTATATTTTATTATACGAAGACGATCACAAGGCAACATTATGTGTGTGGAATGTGGATGGATTCAATAAAAAAAATATATAAATATTGTAATTTAATAGTTCTAATTATTTCGTGCTAGATTTAGCATACTTTTGCGATTCATACGTTAAATAAAACTTCTGGTGCAAAATTTTTCCAATATGCTTCACGGCACATTGCCTTACTTGAATACCGCCCTAATGCACTGCAACAATCATTAGAGTTTAGCAATGTTCGAAATGCTGTGCCACCATTTTGTAAATTTTCTGTTAAACTAATTTTTACGCATTAGAATTTACTGGAAGTATAGAATGAGTGTACATTACGGTATGCAGACAAATTATGGAATCGTATAGGCTAATTGCTGATATGTTTAAGAAACATTTAAAATCTTTGCAATGTAAGTTATGTGATGGTAGAATCAAGGGTTGTCCAAAAAAAAAAAAATCAATATTAGACTGGAGGGTCAAACCTAAAAGCTAGTAGCCTACCAACTTAAAAATATTATTTATATGTAATTTGACCATGAATAATTTGCCTCATAGGTACTGGGTTACCTCGCTTTGGGTCACTATAATCGTCCCATATCCTTGAAAATACAACCTAAACATGCCTTTTAGTTATGAGTAGGGAAAACCGTGCAAGACAGTCCCGCATTTAGACACCTTTGTTGGGGCTTTCCCTAGGGGTATTCTGGAATTTTTGCCAGGGCGGATAAATTGACACTCGTTGATGCAAATCTGTTCTGAAATAGCAGGTTTTTAAGCATTATAAAGTAAGGCATTTTGAACAAAGAAAATCGAAATAAGAAAATAATAATGACTTTTGTTCTGTTACGAAGCCAACCTCATGCAGTTAGAGCTGTAAAGCTCTCTCTTAAAAAAGGAAGGCCCACGCGAAACAGCAGGTTTTTACGACTTTTTGCTTTCCAATTTATACGTAGTATGATGAAAGCTTTGTGACGGTCGAAATTTTCGATTCCGAGATTTCAACGGATTTACATGTTTTAAGGTCCCAGGAACCCAAAAAAGTGGTTTTTACGAAGTTTCTGTCTGTCTGTCTGTCTGTCTGTCTGTTCGTCGATTTCCGGGCAAACTACTCAGTCGATTTTGATGAAATTCGGCATGTAGGTTCACAAAAATCATTCCTCGAGACCATTTTTTTTCTTTTGGGCTAACTCAATTTGGGGGGTTTTTATTTTCAAAAAACTTCAAAAAAACGTATAAAAAAATTATTTCCCCAAAACGGCTTCAACGATTTCTTTTAAATTCACATATATTGCAGTTGTTGTTAATGTTGATAAAATGCGGGGGGTCGCTTGCCCCTTGATAGTTTGTTTCTGGGGTTAAAAAAATAAAAATGACTAAATTTTAATGAAAAATGACTAAAAAATAATTTTTCTGCGACACCTTTCAATCGATGATTTCTACCTTCTGGTATGTTTTAGGTGTTAAATTGAGTAACGAAACCGGACAGGTTGCTTTCCCAAAAAAGTATTTGGTTTTGTACAAAAAAAGATTTTTTTTAAAAAATGATAGAAAATGCACGCTGAAATGCATTGCGTGCCCTGCCAGTATTACTGTGTGGTAATGTGTTGGTCTGACCTATCTAGAATTTACCTCACCACCAGTGGCGAGTGACGTCAAGTGGACAACCCCCCCCCCCCTCCCCCGAGATATCGGAAATTTAACCATAGGAAAATTATTTACCATGAAATTACTCATTTTCTCTATCTAACAATTTTGATAAATTGGAAAGCATGTTTGAGGAAACTCGGACCGGTTCTTAACTATGGTATTCCCCTTTATCACACACTCGTATGTATTCGAACGCATTACGCTTGATACACCATCTAGGTAATATAGATCATTGTGTAATTCCTTCAGATTACAAAATAAACGATTCAGATATTTTTTCGACCGAATAAATATTAGAGTCTGCAATCAGTGGGATTGGCCCTGATCACACACTCTAATATTTATTCCATCGAAGAAATAATTGGATTGTTTATTTTCATTGCGTGATTTGAAAATGAATATTGGTATTAGTCTACTCATTCCAATTTTTTATATTATGAATTGGATCGAATATTGGAACAATATTTGGTGTGGTGTAATATTTTTTATTATGTAATTTGTAAATTTGTATATTTTATTCTGTTTGTCATTAGAGGCATTTTCCAGAAAACGGGATCTGAGCCTCTCATCTTTGGGGACAACGGGATACTTTAATTGACAACGGGACGAAGGGTTATCTTACTTACATGTATACGGTACTATACCATATATGAGACGAATTCAATCAGTATTAACCTAAGCTTTAATGTGGAACCTCTAGGCTTTGTCTAGAAAGACCATTTCCTTAGTTTACTTTACTGTACTGTGCTTTACTGTATAGTACAGTAGAATATATTAATATTTGAATATCATGCGGTACTAACTTAAGCTGCTATAGATTACAACTGTGTGACATTCATAACCACTAACAAATTACAATTGAGTGACAAGTTAATCAAAGAGGGTCATTAATGTTCAGCAAGACCAAGGAAGGGTCAAAGTTTATGGGGACGGACATCCTTCCTTCGTCCCTGTCCACCATCACTAAATCAAAGCTAACAATGTGAGAACGTAAGCATCCTATATCATGACTGAATAAACCCCTTGTCATTGTTGCAGCATTATGTGGCATGCGGACTTTTCGGGATTATCACCTTATAGTGGGCTATTGAAGCACCTACGTACATAGGCTATATAGTTGTAATTAAATATAGGAGTAGGCCGATCAATACACCAATCAAAGACCATTAGAAATGACCAATTTTAATTGCGTAGGTATATCAAACTACCGTATTGTAAAAACATACAATGTTAGCCCAATACAATAGGGTTTATTTTTATTACCTTTTTGGTTAGGTCAAGCTCATACAACCAGCAAGAACTATTTAGGTGTATTAGAGGTTAGGGCTAAAGGCTATATAGTATATACTGTATATTATATTTTACAATAAGCAGGTATCTACTGTTAATACTTCACATATTCATTCAAGTAAAGCTTACGTTTACTAACGCTTCAATGTCAGTCTCTAATTAATTATAAGCCATCGTATTGCAGACATTTCGTAAAAAAATAATAATCAAAATGTGTAAATCCGGTGAAATCTTGAAATTGAAAACATTTGATCACCATAAAAGCTTTACTTGTACTAAGGTATAATGATGGCTACTTAATAACACTGATGAGGGATGAGGCATCATCATACAACACTATAAACTCGCACAAGCCTTGATGTATAAAATTATTGTGATGTAGGTACTGTATGCTCAAACGTGTTGGCAAGGAAGCATTCAATTTCGTTGAAATTACGGTATATTACATCCCCCTGAGGTGCACATATCAAGGTGTGAAGGTGGTAGGAAGAGGTAGGAGATGTAATATTAATGGAGTTTTTCAGCATCTGATCTCTTTATCACATGCCACTCCCTTTACTCAACGGTTTACAGCTAGATTGCTTATTCTGATAGAAACCCAACTTTCCTCACTACCCTCAATTCCTCAGGCGAAAATGACGGTTTCCCGCAATTTTCACAAGCTTCCTCTGCAAGAGAGCATTACTTTCGGAGTTTCTCCCCGCGGGCTAGATGACGTGTCAAGACAAGAACAGAGACATGTTTTCCTTACTCACATCCTTGCGAAGCAGACAAATTCATATGGTAATGCAGTCCCCAGGGACATTTTATATATTCACTTGGTATACATAATTTATGAATTAATTCGAACTAAAAGCGGTTCTAATGAAAAGGAATTAAAGCGGCGTCCTCACTATGTCGTCGTTGGCGGCAAAACTGATTGTTGGCCTCCCGCTCACACCGAGCGTTGGCAATGTTGGCATTCAGCCGCAATCAAAATATCCGCCGAGGAGGATATACACAGAAACTGAACCTGCGTGCCGCGTGGAGCCAACGGTTGGCACGTCCCCACTAACCGCTCTTCCTTTGATGGAGACCGATACTTTAGCAATTTTCTGCGGCAAACCGTTGGCCCAGATTATTGGATTAATAGAAGGTGTGATTTTGACAGTTTTTTTCAAAACTTTTCTTTATTAAATGTATAGTATTACAGTACAATGCAGTACCGTTCCGTACATGAAAGAAAATTAAGATTTTCTGCCAAATGGAGCAACCTCAGACAGATTCTGGAAGCGACTCGAATAATCCGAGTTCAGATAAGAAAAGGTCTACAGTACTTTAAATTTTCCTAGGGATGACTGATGTGAGATATTGTTATACGATATGATGTGGAAAAATTTCTATCAACATTTCCAGCCAGAAAAAGACGACATAATTGACAATTTACGGTTTATTTACAGTTACGTTCCAGAAGGAAATATGACTGCTTGCGGAACCGACTACCTGACAAAAAACTGGATTAGCAGAAGTTACATTTTGGTGTATTCAGTCTTCGTCTATTACTTGCCCTTACTCACCATCATCTTCTCATATTTCTTTATTATTAAAGTAAGTGAATTAGGCCCGTATTATTAACTCTATAAGTTGGTGCCACTGGCAGGATACAGCCAAGGCTCAGATGGAGAGACCAAGTGCTCGAGGATGTGCACGCCACCGGCCCCCGAGACTGGAAGCTAGCGGCGGATGTAGTGGCAGCGACCAAAAGTCCCCAGGTCTGCTGTACGACATACGGATTCCCGATTTATATTGTAACTATCTGCAAATCCTTAGACAAGAGTGCTGGTGCAATGGCGCCTGCAGTTTTCGGCATAGTGTGCTCAATAATCTGCAAAAGCTGTGTGCCGATGATAGATCTGTTGTAACAGGTGATACCTACTCATTGTGAAAAAAATACTTTTTAAAGTTTTACATTAAAATATAAAAAAAACACACACAACCGGTTTCGAATCACGCCATCGTCAAGTGTAAAAAAAAAACACAGTAAAAACCATACAGTATATGCAATAATATAGCCTATACAATATGCATATAACCAATAGCGTTTATTTGACAATTTTGTATTGATTGAATTTGTTACAGACTGTTGCTGCTCACGAAGCAGCAATGAAGGCGCAAGCAAAGAAGATGAACGTTAAGTCGTTGCGCTCTACTGAAGGTGACAGTCAAAGAGCTGAGTTCAAACTAGCAAAGGTAAGCTGTAGCTAATTATAGTATAGAAAACAAATCAAGTTCGGGGAAGCTCGAATACAACACATGCCAATATATCCATATATATACTGTATATAGTAGTCTAAACTAGAATAAGTTCATGAACTCAAACATACCATATTAAATATTAATACCTACCAAATCATACCATATTAATCATATTATTTTACCCAAGTACAATATCTGAATTACTTGGGTTACAAGTACAATTTACTATTAGGGATAGATAAGTAATTGCAGTTGGGAACAAACTTCGTGTAATATTCTCTCCAATTCAATATTCCCCCCCCCCCCCCCCCCGACTTCAGCTGTCAAGATACAGTACGTCTGACTCCTCGCCCCGCAAAAAATTTAAATCCTTTAATCAAGATTAGTCCCCAAATATAGACATAGGCCTATACAAAAGTATAGCTCAAATATTTAAAAATACTAAAAAATGCTATAGAACTGCTTTAGAGTTGCCGTGGGCAACCATGGTGATTATTTTTAATTCTGACCCGGGATTAAATTACAATGGAAAGTGCTATTCAAAATTGTTTTGTTCAAAATGTTTAACCCCAGGAATAACTTTATACTAAACGGCATAGTAGGCCCACTGTACCGGAGGTACGGTATTCAATAAATTATTATTATTATTATTTCTAAAATACTTTCAGATTCGCTAATTTTATTATGAAATAATTACTAAATTTTGCATCTGCTAATCCTTAAAGTGTGCAATGCCCTAAACTTAGATAAAACATTAATAGACATATGTATTAATTTATCCAATGGGCTATGCAGAAGGAGTCAATTTTACCGTACATAGATAATAGAAAATTCGAAATTACTTATTACAATGCTTGCACTTTTATGAATTGGGTCAGAATTGAAACCCATCGCATCTAATTGCATTTTATTATTTTTGAGTAGTTTATTGCAATTATCTTTAATTTTACATACCATATCCCATCATTGATTGTAAATTTGTCACAATCCAATTTCATTGTTGCCTATTTTTAAAGCTGTTGTTATAAGGTGAACTCACCAAAAGGAGCCACAAATGCTGGAGGCATTGAGAAAAGAAAACTAATAATAATACTGCTGGTATCGCTTTGATAAAATGGGGAAAAACAAAGACATGAAAAGCGCTTATGGGTCTTTTCGTATGCAAATGGTTATCATTCTGGAAAGACTTTTGGGGTAGAAATTATTATTTTGAATTTAGAAAATTTCAGTTTAATCTGGCAGCAGGGCGCAGAACTTGGAAAGCTGTAATGTGCAGACCATGCTCGGTCACGAAAGTGAACAAAAGGAAACGATTTTTTAAAAAAAAAACTAGTTTTTCTTAGAGAATAGGTAGAGGGAAAATAAAATTGGAAAATCAGCTGCTATTCGTAACGCTGACGGTTGCTTGTTTAGAACATTTTCATTTGCGGATACTGCCTTTGAACTATTTGCGATAGTGCTGCTCTACTATATATACTGTAGGTTACTAAAAACTGTTGTTTTTATTTTAACATTTTTCTTTAAATTCTTCCATTTCCATGTAAATATATGCACATATTTTCTGCTTGAGATTTCGTTCCTGAGGCTGGTAGATCTACCATAGTCTTGAAGAAGTTACCTATCTGATAAAACATACTACAGTCTACCGTACTGTAATAAAATAGATCGGAAGTGAAGCTGGACGCTGATCTCTTGCTATTTAAATTTTGGAGATGTTTGCGAAAGGTCTGTCTTTTCCCAACAATAGAATATTTAGAATAAAATGGGATGATAGAGTTATGGAATCTGAATGTGATCTCTCAAATTCAAAGTGAAAAGAGCTACTAGGTAGCCCACTGAAATATTTCGTTCCCCATCAATTTTGAAGTTGAGGAAAGTTTGAACCTAACGTACTCACGTTTGGAATAATTTTGTTTTTCTGTGGACAGCAGGTTTATTTATCTGCAGTTCGGGCCTGTCGTGATTGCTTGTTGGCTAATTATAAACTTTGATGTTAGTAGGTTTTTTGTCCAATAATACTCCTTGGTTCTCACTCCCCTCCTACTAGAATTCTTTGATTTAATTTTTTTTAATTTCTTACTTTCAATTTTCAGTGTTGGCCTTTTCTTAATCACATTTGAGAGAATGAGTATCATAACCCATCGAAATGCGATCTTAAATGTCTTTTTTTTCATCTGAAAACGTTGCTAAATTGCTTATAAATTTCAAACTGGGCTACAAGCGTGTTATGAGACTAATGTCTAACGATACTAGGTATCAAGCAAGGTTTTAGTGGAGTATAGCCCTTTTCAAGAATGACCTTTCCAAATCGTTATTAAGTAAGATTATTTTAGCTCAGCAGTTCAGGCAAGCTAAGCACTTGATTATCAAAATTTTCAGCCTTACAATGTACGTCTATAGTACGTAGTAGGCCAATATTTTAAATTGATAAAATGAGTAGGTAGATCATGTAAACATGTCGTAAGTTTTCAGTTGGTTTCAAATATGATTAATATAGGCCACAGCTTCAATGACATAATCAGAAAATGGTTTTTCAGTCTTCATATTAAATTAATATGGCCTACTGTAAGATATTATAGCATAATAAAATAATTCATGGTGAACCTAATTGCTCATCGCGGAAAACTTGAATTTCAATAAAGTATGATGACATTTTTATCAGCAATTTTTAAAAACTGTGTAAATACTTAAGGCTGACAAGGATTAATTAAGTTTCCAGCGCTGTCTATGCTGCTTTAGTTTAATCTTCGTGCCGAGTTACTCTTCATTGCAGGGGCTGTCATGGGAAGAATATTCAATAACTTTATAATCTCAATAGTCTGGAAAATATACAATAGAATAAATGGTCGATCAATAAGTCTATCACTAATGCAGGCCTATTTGCCTGTTAGGCCTTATCACCGTGGATATTACTTTGATTAACTAGCCTAACACTCTTTAATAAATCCTTAACGGAAGATTACAATAGACATGCAATGATATGATTCCAAACCATCCCGGTGTATTTTGGTGATACTGCGGTTTATTTAGAAACAGGTGGTTCTTGATGCTTCGGAGGGCATGTAAAGCATGCGGTCCCGGGCTTTCCTAGTTGAGTGTAAGAGAGGGCTTTATAGCCCTAACTCCGCTAGGTTGGCTTAGTAATAGAAACAATAAAAAGTCCTTATTTATTTATTTATTTATTGATGATAAGAATTGTCGCAATTTGCTTCTATAGTCTATACTGAAGGCTACCTCACAACCTTAGTACAGCAATGATTTTATCATCGCTGTATTTCAGATATTTCGCTCCTAGATTCAGTGCAAAAATACAAAAAGGAGTCAGTGAAATAAAAATATTCCATGACAACATGCACGAGTTAACACTATAGTTGGTGTTTATAATCGACATTCCACTCGCCATGATGTGACCTGAATGTATGCTCAAAAGCAATGCTGAAATAACTTCACAGATTTACTGCACTTTGGTTATTTCAGCAAAAGGTACTTGAAAATTAACCATGCACTCTCAGGGGACTTTGCATTTTGAATACGGTACAGCATGCAGACTTGTATCGATATCGTTCATTCAATACGTGTAGGAGGTTGGGGGCAATCTGTCTTACCAATGGCTCCCTTGCTGATTTATGGTTTAGTAATGGTTCCCTGCGCCACTTACTACATTACGGCTTCTCCTGACTTCAATATTTTACCCAATCTTACAGCTTCTCAATTTCATTGGTTGCAACTACGAGTATTTGTAATGGATTTGTCTAATCTCTAGCATGAACGGATTGAACAAATATGTGAGGAATGCAGCATTTTGTAGCCAACGGCCGTACCATGTTGAATCCATTACAGCAGAGCATGTTTCAAACTGTGGCAAACTTGATAGTGTGCACAGCGTTTGCAGGGGAACATGGTAGGACATGATAACGCGCTGATACTATACCAGTCGAGTCCTGGTCACCACCGATTGAATCGTGTGACTTTACTACGTTCCCCAATTGGTTCGGAATCCACTATAATCAGGAAGTCCACCCTGTCAGTCAACTCCCATTTCCCCGACGTGAAAGAGTCTGCCCTTAGGGTGCCTTCAAAGTGGTACTGGAACCTTGAAAAGCATCACTTATTCTAAAAATTAGCTACATTTCCAGAAATACAGTGATCGGAATTTAAAGCAAATAAATTTTCCAAAAGTTTCAAAGGATAGGAAGTTGGATACGTGTTTTTGTCCACCTGAGTTGTTGGTCCCTCGTTTCTTTTCCTCTAATTTTCGGAAAAGACGATTTACGATGCGCTCTAGATTTTCAAGTTTAAAATAAATAGCGAGGACGTGATTACAAGCCAAGAGTAGAGGAGATATGTATACCTTGTTGAACCATGAGACAAATGGGCCCTCATGAACTTAAAGCCAAAGTTCTAATTCTCCATGAGTAAGAAATCTCTTTGTTTGTAATCCCCACATTTGTAACAATTTAATTCTCTTGGAACGATAAAGAAAATAAAGATTATATCCCACTCCATTCATAAAACAGCATAAAACAAGAGAGCTTTTTCGATATCGCAATTAAGAATTTTCAAAAGAGATCAGCTTTATTAAAACACAATGCAACATGTGCATGCATGCACGACTGCAAACTCGTAACCCGAAAAGTCGTTTACAATTATGAATCGCAGGATAATATTGAAATGTAAAATGAGAAAAAAGGTGCGGGAACACTTATTAATGCACGTACCACCCTTCCGAGAAGCTTAACGCAATGTGATGATGTCAGCATTATTGTTTGAGAAGTTTGAAGGAGTCAGCATGAACTATTGTATAAGATTAAGGGTGAGAGAAGAACAAAACACCCAAACTCTTGGAAAGAAAAAAATAGGACAATTGGGAGCATTGCTATTTTTTGCTTTTGAGGTGTTAACAACTTCAAATAGTTTGGGAACTTTTTGCCTTCACCAAGTAACAAAACCGTTGCTTAATCGGCTGGTGAAACTGCCGCAAACAAGTAGCATCTTTTAAAGTTCAAAACTAAATTTCTTCTTACTGGGAAAAACATTTTTGGGGTAAAAAGTCATGCTTTGTTAACAATTTCCGTATCGCACCCTATGCGTCTAGGTCTACAGGCTTTTTGCACATTTATGAAAAATGTCAGAATAAGCTGTCGTACATTAGGAAAGTCGACTTGTTGAAAAATAGCTGTTAAATGGTTTATTATTGGGAACAAAATGTCAGAACTTTTCCTCATTAAATCTAGTACACTTGTTTAGTCAGTAGCCAGTAGCTATAGTAGATGTTTCTTCTTAACTTACACGTATACGTACTTGACTAATTATAAAATAGCTGTTCATTCATTTATTACCAACATTAAAAATACAATTGATGGTAATTTGCATGATCTAACGCAAGGGGTGTGGTGTGGAAGGAGTGTGCGATAACCTGACAGTTAATTAGTACCACCCCGACACGAATTTACTTTACTTTACTTTAGTTAATTATTAAATACTGAATTTGAAAACTGCTTATTGAATTATAAAATGGTTCATTCAATATGAAATCAGAGTGTCCGAACTAAAAGAAATGGGAAACAAGATGAGATATAAAATAAAATGGAGAGTCATTACAAGAAATAGTTATAGTACCTGGTAGCATTGTGGTTGAAAACATGCCTATAAAAATGTCAGTGGATATTTTTCCTTTGTGACTTTTTCCTTTGTGTCTAGGCGGTACGGTAGATGGCGTAGGACAGATGATTTATTGACGCGCCTCTCTATAACCTGACTGAGCAGCGTATACGAACAGGACTGGTTGAGTGCCCATTGAACCATACCCTCTCGGGTCGATATTTTATTATATTATATTATTATACTTGCAATCTATTGCAATTTGTGACACGGTCGATCCTGCGCTCGATGGTCAGGGACCAGTAAACATGTATTGTATTGTAGTGACCTATAAAAATTGTATAGACCTCTATGAAACTCATGTGCTTTCCTGAAAAACAACATAATGCAATCTCAGAAGAAACACCATCATCAGAACTATACAATAAATATCATTCAAAATTGTATGCGATAAAATGCTTAATATTAAGATAAATAACCGGTCCGAGTTTACTCGAACATGCTTTCCAATTTATCAAAATTAGTAGATAGAGAAAGTGAGTAATTTCATGGTAAATTATTTTCCTATGGTTAAATATCTCGGAGGGGGGGGGGATGTCCACCTGACGTCACTGGAGGTGAGGTAAATTCGAGATAGGTCAGACCTTCAATGACCTTCAAGTCATTTTTATTTAGTTTTTACCCCCAGAAGCAAACTATCAAGGGACAAGCGACCTATCTACACTACTATCAACATTAATAACAACTACAATATATGTGAATTTAAAAGAAATCGTTGGAGCCGTTTTTGGGAAATAATTTTTTTAGACTTTTTTTTTAGTTTTTTGAGAATAAAACCCCCCGAAATTGAGTAAGCCCCAAATTAAAGAAATCGTCCCGAGGTATGAATTTTGTAAACCTACTTGTCGAATTTCATCAAAATCGACGGAGTTGTTTGCCCGGAAATCGACGCACAGACAGACAGACAGACATTTCGTAAAAACCACTTTTTGCTTTCCAATTAATACGTAGTATTAGGAAAGCTTTGTGATGGTCGAAATTTTCGATTCCGAGATTTCAACGAACTTACACGTTTTGAGGTCCCAGGAACCCAAAAAAGTGGTTTTTACGAAATGTCTGTCTGTCGCTCTGTCTGTCTGTGCGTCAATTTCCAGGCAAACTACTCGGTCGATTTTGATGAAATTCGGCAAGTAGGTTTACAAAAATCATACCTCAGGACGATTTTTTTATTTGGGGTTTACTCAATTTCGGGGGGTTTTATTCTCAAAAAACTCCAATTAAACGCCTAAAAAAATTATTTCCCAAAAACGGCTCCAACGATTTCTTTTAAATTCACATATATTGTAGTTGTTATTAATGTTGATCAAATGTGGGGGGTCGCTTGCCCCTTGATAGTTTGCTTCTGGGGGTAAAAAAAAAATAACTAAATTTTAATGAGAAATTACTAAAAAAAAACTTTCTATCGATGATTTCTACCTTCAGGTATGTTTTAGGTGTTAAATCGAGTAACGAAACCGGACATGTTGCTTTCCCAGAAAAGTATTTAGTTTTGTACAAAAAAATGTTTTTTTGAAAAAATTATAGAAAATTCACGCTCAAATGCATTGCGTAGCCTGCCAGTATTGCTGTGTGGTAATGTGTTGGTCTGACCTATCTAGAATTTACCTCACCTCTAGTGACGTCAGGTGGGAAACCCCCCTCCCCCCCAGATATCGGAAATTTAACCATAGGAAAATTATTTACCATAAATTACTCATTTTCTCTATCTACTAATTTTGATAAATTGGAAAGCATGTTCGAGTAAACATGGACCGGTTCTTTAGGTTCCAGGGACCTTAAAGCGTGTAAATCCGTTGAAATCTCGGAATCGAAAATTTGGACCGTCACAAAGCTTTCCTTATACTACGTATAAGTTGGAAAGCAATAAGCCTGTAATGGTACTAACGTATCTCTCGTTGTTTTAGGTTGCTCTTGTAACGATCAGCCTTTGGTTCTTTGCGTGGACTCCCTATCTTGTCATCAACTATTGTGGAATATTTGAAAGTGTCCAGTTAACCCCAATCGCTACCGTCTGGGGCAGTGTCTTTGCCAAAGCAAATGCTGTATACAATCCTATTGTATACGGCACCAGGTAAATTCTTATTTTGTTCAGGTACGGTATTTTAAGTTTTTCAAAGTATGAAAGCCAGTAAATATTATTGTCACGTCCCACATCTCCCTTGCTCAGTTGCTCTGGGTTTGGGGGCAGAGTTTTGTAAATTAGTAAATTTCAATGTTCGTCTAAATTTTTTTTATAATTATGTAATTATGTTAATTTATAAAATTATATTTTCTATCTATCCATCCTTCCAATAATAAATAATCAACATACTACTACTTTATCCAACGCCCTAATTAATCAACATGAAAAAATTATATTTCATTTGATTGATAATATTCTGTTATTATTCTGCGCTAGCAATTGTAGAATTGACTACAAATAAAATTAAGTTTCATAATCAATTTGAACGCTCCCAAAATGTTTTACGCACCATCATTAGAACTCAATTAACCTACAGGTATATTGAATATTTGATCATGTCGGAATGGTAAGTTACTTGCGATGTTCATTTACTGCCTTCATGCATACTGTATAGTACTTTTTTTTACTTTTTACAGTCACCCTAAATATCGGCAGGCTCTAGAAGCGAAGTGCCCATGGTTTGTCTGCGGCTCTACAGAGGAAAAAACGTCAACAGGGTCTACCGCTGAGACAGTATCTGCAACCAGTAATGGCACATGCCAGGGGGAGGAGAAGTAGCCATTCAGTGCATTTTTCCAAATACCAATAAAAGTTTTATTCATAGAAGACATTTAAAAAAAGACTCGTATCTGTACTTGGTTAAGTCATGCTTTCGCCTGTTTCATTGCGTCAATGGTAAGCTTGTCTCAGCTTGTCCATTATCGCTTGTAGCCGGTGTAGGTTGACATCGAGAACGTATACCAGTTTGCCAAAAATCCATACGGAAGCAATACAAATAATGCCCGTATGGGGTCATTGGCATTGGAAAATGGACTATAAGTATAAGGGTACATAAAAAGTCATTAAAAAATAATAACTAACTAACTAGCCATTTTAAACATGGACGTAGATGGCTGAGTGAATACAAAGTACTATTACATATTGTTGCTGATAAAAACAATTTCTCCTTATTGTATTGTACTTTGGCTATGAATCTCAAAGTATCCAAGGTTCATAGTGGCCTATAGTTAGTTATACAGTACGGAAAGTAAGTCATTGAATAAATAAATAAATATTGACTTTTTGTTCTATTACTAAGCCAACCTAGCGGAGTTAGAGCTATAAAGCCTTCTCTTACACTCAACTAGTTAAGCCCAGGACCACCTGCTTTGCATGCCCTCCGAAGCATGGCTAGAAAATGTAGTAAACCAACAACCTTTCGGGTGAAAGTCAGCGTCCATTCCACTACTCTACATGTCCTGACTGTACCACTACTCTATACTTGTTCTGGCACGAATGCGACATAAAGGTGCAATATTAGGTTAGAAAGAAGATTCCATTTACTAATTTTAATGGTTTCCATGTTTTAACGAGTCTTCGCAAACTTTTTAGCACTAAAAAAAAAACTTTTTAGACAAGATGTACACCATCATACACCACTTACTGTATATGTGCATTTACCTACCTAAAACCATAAAACCAGGTAGTTTTATAAAATCAGCATAGGGCCTCACAACTTCAATCTATACCAGCATGCTCGAACCCGTGTAGGCCTATAGCATATTTTTGTTTTTGAAACTTAATTGATCTGTAAAGCATATGATAAACCTGATTTATTTTCGGGCTTACTGCTCTTATGTCAATTCGTTTTAAATTCAGACAATATTACGAGAATTGTAAATAATTACCTCATTTACAATAGGAAGCAATAGCATTGATTGCGAGAGGAAGTAATATCAAACGTGTCAATGATAACGACTGACTAATTATATTTGAAATTTCTGGTAGATCTGCCTGTTTGTACTGTATGTATATGTACCTAATATGTATCTGTATGTATGTAACTGTTTTACTGTTAGCAGGCGCGGATCTACCAGGGGGGGGGGGGCTATGGGGCTATAGCCCATTAGGTTCCTCAAAATGCGTAAAACCCCACTATTTCAGTCCTATTGTTCACACATTTTCTCCTGGGGGAGAACCCCGGGCCCCCCTTGTACTCAATTGTATTACTAATAATTACCTATAGTATAGAACTGTTATTGCTCTGAAAATGCGTAAAACACCAATATTTCAGCCCTGTTTTTCAAAAACTTTCACCCGGGGGAGACCCCCGGGCCCCCTTTCATATTTCTGAACCCTCTGGTTCATGCGAAAAGGACACTAAGGTCATTAATTTAAAAGATGCGTACGTCCATGAGAATGGCTTTTCCCATTTTATACACTTTTATGGAAATGGTTGGAGGGGCCCCAAATTATACACTGCCGCCCCGTTCGGAAACCTATATCGTTACTCCACTGACAAGTGCCTCCCCCTTTTAAGAGGTCTGGGACCACCTCTGATTATATTGGCAATTTTTGGCAATTCATCTTTTCTATTCGTATTTAATTTTAGCCCCCTCCTTGGTCTTATTCTAGATCGGCGCCTGACTGTTAGCTGTATAAGTCAGCATATCCTATGGTAGTATCTTTATAGTGCGATATAATACAGGTAGAGTAGTATACTTAGGTAGTATATATATTCGGCAGTGCTCAAAGCTGACAGCACTGTGGGCTATCACGTTTTGATCCCCACATCAAAGGAAACATGCCACCACACACATGACTCATTACCAGTTTCTGAAACTCGTCTACAATATCATGGTCGAAACTCAACAAATATAGAACACAAACAATTTTACTATTCTCATGAATCACAATATCTACACGTGACTCGCATCATCACACTGTGATACTGCTTTAGTCAATTGACGTTTAATAATTTCCCTACTTTTCCAATTTAAGAAGTCAATATAGTTTTGAATGTACCTATAGTTGGATACTACTATAAATTTCCATAGAGGTTCACATCGTTGGAACTGTAACCATATGGTTGCATTCCAAATGTCTGCTTGTGGTCGTATAATTTTTTTTAAATTATAATTATTAAAGTTAAATACCTCAAAATGACTCCCTCCCTTAAATTTTATTAACTGATCCCAAGAAATTAGTGTTTGCCAGGATTGAGGGTTAAGCTAGCCAATAAATAACATGTGTAGGCCTAGGCATTCATGGGTTTTTTTTGTTTCATTGCCGCCATATTTACTTCCGATCCGGAAGCCTACTAGCCAAATACTGAGAATTTTTTGAAAATACCAGGTCTTATATTTCATTTTAAATTGCCTAGTTGCATGGCTGCAGTATCAAGGTCAAGCCAATGGCACTAAGTATTAATTGTTGTAAGTTGTATCATTTGAGAATTAAATAAATATTGTATTGTATATACAGTAAGACTTACTGTACTACTACATATGTTTCTAACGCCTGCTTTCAGTATTTCTGCTTTAAGCAACCCTGTCAGCCTGGCGGAGGGAGTGAGTCTGTTTGTTAACTTGAGGTACCCTTTGGGCAGACTCTTTCACCTCGGGGAAAGGGGAGTTGACTAACAGGATACTATTACTTATACAGTAAGGTGATGCCAAGCTTTATTTGTTAAGATAGCATACTACAGGTAATAATTCATATAACTGAGGCTAATAGTATTAATAATTTACATCTTGTGTTATAATGGAACCATACAGAGGACGGCGTTTGTAATTTAATTCCCAAATACGGCGTAAAATAGACCTGTATATATGCTTCCCTAATGAGGCCAATAATATATAGGTACAGTAGAAACATTTTAGAAACACCCCAAAGCGTAAATATCGAATTACGGAGAGAAAATCCCCCTTCCTATGATCATGTATAATCTTGAAACCTCTGGTAAATAAATAATTAATCAAGTTACAAAACTAATATAGTAATATTCAGTTTCACGTATACAAAGACTATAGATACTCCTTTCCTTCGCTAATGAGTTAACCGCGACCGTTACAAAATTTCTGTCTATTATATATCATCTATCGATACAGTTTCCAAAAATTTGCTTAATGTCGTATACACTTGGCTGCGGAATGCTTACTGCTGTCTCATCGTGAGTCGTTAGTGGCAGCATTGGCCACTCTTTGTACTTAATAAAAATTATATTTCAGGCAACCTCCATTCCACGCGCTGCTGACGTAGTTATACTCTAAACATAGCAAACCGCAAAATCGGCCTTTTCGAGCTGTTGCTGTAGAGCTCACCTTAACCAAATTTCTGCTAGTCATTGCTAGTTGGTGAAATCTTCTTCTTCTTCAGCCAACACCCGTCCTTGGTTGCAGGGCCGGCCACAGCTCTACCGGGCCCTAGGACTGGAAATGTCCGCGGGCCCCTAGGCAGAATTTGACGAGGGGGCATTGGTAACATGTGTTTCCTTGGAGGCTAATGGCTTGACAAACTGATCTATCGAAATTTGTCCTTTTTTTTGCCGCAAGTTCCCTTCGTTCTTTCTCCTTTCTTTTTAAATAACCTGACTTGTGCTGGTAACTCATCACAATAGTTATAGGCCGATTTCAAAACGTTCGAAAAATATATACGAACACACACTCACTGATTACTGTATAAAGTCACACTACACAAAATCAACCGACCGGACCGAAGGCTATAAGCAAAGCAACTGAACTGAACAATGATGAGTGTAAACAAAATGAATGTGTTTGAATGTGAATGAATGAAAATGTTTTGCTCCTTCAAAATGCTGACATGACTTGGTGACACTTCTAGGAATATAGCCTAGTTGAAGCGAACGAATTCCACAATGGTATTAAATGTAAATTTCAAACTCAGCACATACTCGTACCTACCTATACTATCTGTCTATACTGTCGGTCACCCACCTCACCTTCGCTCTGCTTTAAAACAATCACTTGCTATGTTAGAAGATTACTGTTGTGCTGTCGCTTCTCTTTGAGTTTTTAGTAGTATGGATGGATAAAAACAGAGCCCGATAATCAGCGGGCCCGGGCCCGGGGGCTTTAGACACCCCCCCCCCCCCCTGAAGCCGGCCCTGCTTGGTTGGTAGGCCATTTGACGCCGTGCCGCGTAATAGAGCTGGGCCAATCCTTCCTGTGTCTCAGTTCGGTTTTCTACCTCAATGCCAGTGCAGCTGAATAGGTGATCGACATTCCCCTCCCCTTAGAAGCAGAGGGGGCATAAGTTGGTGAAATGGTTTAAATTTCTTTTAAGAGAGCGGAGATCTAACACCCCCAAACATAAAAAAACATACGATAACCGTTAAATATACGTCAATACAGTACTTGCCTTTTTTCCACTCTTTTCATTGGCCAGTAACCCCGGACAAGGAACAATATATTGAAAAAATTAATGTTTTAATTAAATTAGCACGTTCAAGCATCTGTTTATCGTGCGATCTTTGAGCAGTGGTACTAAAATATAATTTAAATAAATAATTAAATATAATAAACCCACTCTAACCCCGTGGGTAAATGAATGAGATCACTATGTACCGTATAAAAATAATGGCGTAGTTAGTCTATATTTGAAATTAAATTATTTTACTTTAATTTAATTTTCCCTATTTTCTTTCATTTTACAAAATTAAATTACAATTTGTTAAATATCTCTGGGAAACCCGATTCATTACGGAGTCAGCCATATTTGAGAAATTGACCAATTCCTATATCTGACAACTTCAATAAGCCAAAGAACTTGGCCAACTTTTATATCTGACAACTTACTTTAAATGGCTAAACTTTTGGCGCCCCTTAAGATTTCTGGGAATGTGGCCTGTTTTTACACGAAGTCTTTTGGTTGGGATTAAAATTTTCTTTAAAAGTTTCCAAATTGACCAAAGACCGTCTTAGTATTTTTCAGTAATTTTCCTACACAACACTACAGTATATCGCACATTGTGTATTTTGCTCTCTTAGTGCTATTCATAACAAAGCCAGATGCGATTAATTTGAAAATTTGGAAATTCTAGCGTAAACTTTCATCAATCTACGTACAATAGTTAGGAAACTTGCAAACATTACTTACACCTGGTCGAATTCCTTATCCGGGGTACATGATGTGCTTTTGTGGTTAACTTGAATACACCTTCTGCAACACCACTAACTAATAATTATTAAATGGTTTGACCTTAAATTAAATCAAATAGCGTGTGGTAGACATAATAGGCTAGAAATATTTGACACGAGTGGAAATTTTTTTTAGTTTTGAATTTGATATGATTTGGATTTTCCTTTAATATTCTACCATCGCTGAAAATGGCGGTATATAGCGGCCTTCATAAAAATTTCATAAATTAGAAATAAATTGAATAAATTAGAGTCCTATTATAAGGCACTATGTAGCGAAAAGAATATTCACATTCAGTGTCAGTCACCAATTTACATTTTTTTTTTGCCGCCTTGCAGCCTAGCATCAATTTTAATAAATAGGAAAGGAAAACTTGCAATTCCGTTAATTATTTTCTGCTTAGGCGGGGTTTCCATCGACCTCTCATTGCAGAATGCAAATGACATTGACGTGGTAGCAGATATCATTAATATGTCTTGAATGTCTGCTACCACGTCAATGCCATTTGCATTCTGCAATGAGACGTCGGTGGAAACCCCGCCTTATCCTGAACAATAAGTTTTCATGCAAATTTATTGGATCATTTCAGCTTCTAGATTGACTCGTTCATGAACTTGGTTATGTCAAGCCAGCGCCTATTAAACTGATTAAACTGAGTTGTACATTGTCATTGGTAAGCATGATTCTTCTTGGCCATTTTCGCTTGTAGCCGGTGCAGGTTGACACCGAGGACGTATCCAAATTTGCAAACGGCCAAACAACTCATGCGGAAACAATACCAATAATGTCCGAAAAAACGATGGGGTCGTTGGCAGAGTAACTAGAAGTAGGTCTTACTACATTTTCAGGCCATGCTTCGGAGGGCATGTAAAGCAGGTGCCAGGTCTTCATAGTTGAGTGTAAGAGAGGGTTTTGTAGCCCTAACTCCGCTAGGTTGGCTTAGTAATAAAACAAAAATTCAATATTTTAAATTTATTTACTGTATTTAAAAAGCTCTTGAAATAATAATAAAACTCCCATTATCTAGAGGATATTACGATACGATATTCATGGCCGTGCCCAGGGGGATGGTCCTTGAGGTCCGGACCCCCCCCCCCAGAAATAAATTTTTGTATGTAAACCTGTATGGTCTGAAGAATTCGGTCCATTAATTCATTAATAAATTACGTAAGAAATGTTTTTGGACCCCCCCCCCCCCCGAAATCAAAACATGGGCACGGCCTTAACGATATTGGTCTCATTGCAGTCGGTTAGCTCCTAAGAGTGAGTGGCACTTCTACTATGGCGGATATTCCACATACGTCAATCGTCAATGAAAAATTTAAAAATGACGTAACAATGACTTAAATTGACGTGGTAGCAGAATTTTTAGTATGTCTTTCATGTCTGCTAAAACGTCATTTTTCAATTTTTCATTGACGATTGACGTATGTGGAATACCCGCTTATAATATAACGCAATTGTTGTCGTTGTGAAGGTATAAATTTAAAGCTAAAATTTTTTATTTCGTCCTTACTTATACTGTTTAGGTAGATTTAAGGTGACGGAAATATTCGTTGGCTACATAGTTTCGATCTTTAAAATTGGAAGGCTCTTATCCTGATGCATGGTTTACCTTCTTTATATACACTTACCTACACGTTCATGAAATATAGAAAAATGTTATCAGAATATTTATGGGTAAAATGTAGTGGTCCTGTATTAACTCGATGAGAAACGTTACCCTTGCGAACAAAACTCCTGCTGACATGTTTCCATTTGTCTATTCCTGTGCGATATATATCGTATATGGTATATTATTAAAAAGTTTATATATCTTAGTCACGGAAGACAATTGGGAAGCAAACATATTTTCGACCGAAATAACTGATTCGGCATTTATTAGGATTGATTTTATTCTCTTTTCAAAAGTTGAATTATTTTTGTGATGATGCACACCTGATGCACACTAGTAGTATAGAAAGGGGGTTTCTGGCGCTTACCCCACCCCCCGTCGAGCTACCCCATCTACCCCACCCCCCGTCATGCTACCCCTCGTGGGTGGTCTGAGTTTCTGGCGCTTACCCCACCCCCCGTCGAGCTACCCCATCTACCCCACCCCCCGTCATGCTACCCCTCGTGGGTGGTCTGAGGTTCTGGCGCTTATCCCCCCCCCCCCCGTCGAGACCCGTGGGTGGTCTTTCTATGGCACTATGATTGTTTTTATTTTTATTTTTATAATTACTAATTTGTGAGATACAGAGTTTTTTTTTTTTTTTTTTTTTTTTTTTATGGTGTTAATTGAATTAAAACATTTCTTCTTCTTTCTTCTTCGTGGGTGGTCTTTGTACCCCGCCGTGCTTATCCCGTTGTCTATCTATCTCTGTACCAGGTGGGTGGTCTATGACGCACCCCCCCCCCCCCTCCCCGTACAGCGTACATCTAGAATGTTCCAAATGTGTCGTTACAAAAGGCATCGCCTTGGGTTGAGGAGCTTAGTTGAAGCCAAACCTTCATTCAAGACTCAAGTAATACCACTTTATAAGTAAAATTGTATAATCTTACAACATGACATCTCTATTCAATAAAGTTAATGCCATCAACCAAGTAGCCGGGCCTACCATACCAATGCGAAAACTAGTGATTGGAGTTAAATACCTAATATTGAAAATAGTGCAAATCGAAAAAACAGAATATGGACCAGCTGTAAAAGTCATACTGCGAGGATTGGAAAAAGAAGTCGTGGAATGTTTTGTGCCTCAACAATATCTGCCAGCCTTTCAACAAAGTGAAGTTACTCCAGGAGCTGAGATGTATCTTATCGTTTCAAGCCATCGGGGAAAAAATAGTGTCAACCTACAGATCATAGAATGAATATTTCATGATGTATTATTATTGTAAACTACAGAAATAATGTAAATATATGAATAATTTCTATATATATTTTTGTTCTTGTTTTATTAATTTCATAACTAGTTTTAAGCTTACAGTTAGATGATGATGAGTATTAAAAACTAATGTTTGAAAGAAACAAGCTATTGCTTCAGTCATAATCGAGTACTTGAACGGTGAAGGGTTATTATAATCATAGACTATGAAATGATGTAAATCAAATAATTAAACGAGTACATTAGCTAATTTTAATAAATCTATCCGAAGCATAGGTTTATGGGAAGTATTGATTTGGTAAATAGTTAACCGTGTGCAGGTTCAAACCTGTTGTGAATCACCAGGTGCATATAACTCTGTACAGCCGTCTAATGGTTCAAACAAACAAGCCATTAATAAATCTACCCCTCGCGGACAGTCCATTGTAAGCTAAAGTGATTTTTGTTTTCGTAAATCTATCCAACACTTAGGTTGAAGGGAAGTATTGATTTGGTAAACAAATAACAGGGTGCAGGTTCAAACCTGTTGTGAATCACCAGGTGCATATAACTCTGTACAGCCGTCTTATGGCTCAAACAAACAAGCCATTGATAAGTCTACCCCTCGCTGACAGTCCATTGTAAGCTAAAGTGATTTTTGTTTTTGCATTAGTTGCAATCGATCGTTAGAAAATGAATGGTGTCTTAACAACATATTATCCGCTTCGTGATGGACAATCTATCCCTGTACCCTTACCATCTATCCTTAGTGGGTGGTCGTCGCTACAAAAGGCATCGCCTTGGGTTGAGGAGCTTAGTTGAAACCGAACCTTCATTCGCGTAGTACCACTTCATTGTAGTGAATTTGTGTAATCGTACAGCATGGAATCGAAGAAAAGGAAACTGAACGCGAGGGAATATGTGTGTAGAATATGTGCTGTGAGTTTCACACTAAATTGTCATTTGAAAAGGCATGCTATAAACAAACATGGAGTTAGTATTATACCGTGCAAAAAATGTAAAGCTACATTCACATGCAGAGAGGACCTATCTCATCATATATTGCAGCGGCATACATCAGCTAATCGCGGGAAGGAAACTGAACAAATCACCCCAAAACTGACATCTGCTGGGAATGGAGAGGACTGCAAGGCATGCGGGGGCAAAATCAACAACTCCAGTCCACTTACAGTTCTGTGTAAAGAATGTTCATCTATCTTTTCGTGTAAGTATGAGAATCCTGTATCTGTTAAAACCCTTGAGTGTAAATATATTTGTGAATTCTGTTCGGTCCCTTTTGCTCGGAAGTATAGTTTGAAAGTCCACATATTAAGCATACATATTATTAATTGTTTGAATTGCAAGAAATTGTTTATGAGGGAAGATTTTACTAATCATAAGAATAATTGCACAATTATGAGCGGGGGAGCACTATCCAACGAGGAGAACTTTTTATGCAAAACATCTATAGCTCTAGATGGTGTAGTAAAACAATACAATTATAAAAACATAACCATACATGATCCCGTTGTATATTTAAATAATATGGAAGGTGAGGTTGATTCTATTACAACTGAAAACATTAAACTTTTTAATGCAATTAAATGGTATGTAGCCTTACACATTAAATTTGAACGCGGACCCGACAATAATAAAAACTATACTGAAGCATGGTTTCATGCTAAAAACGAACAACTTTTCCTCACTGATGACTCCACAATAAAATATCAACAAATGATTGAACAAATTTTAGTAAAAATAGATAAATTTCAAGCAATGGGAAGCGGGTGGGTGTTGAAATCTTTAAAACGTTTTGTTATTTTTATTGCTGAATATAATCCATGCAGTGGTAGTAGTTACATCCCTTTACCCAAAAAAATCTATAACACTAAAGCAGTAATCAATATTAAAAATGACGATCTCAAATGTTTTATATGGTCAATTTTAGCATACTTACATCCAGTAAGTCGGGATGCTCAGCGGGTTTATAATTATAAAAAGTATGAAAAAGAGTTAGATATGAGTGGTATAACTTACCCAGTATCTTTGCAAGTCATTTCAAAATTTGAAAAAAATAATAATATTGGAGTAAATGTGTTTGGTTATGATCACAGACTGTACCCATTATATTTATCACAAAGTCACCATTATAATAAGCAGGTGGATCTGCTTTACATAACGGAAGACGAAAATTCACATTATTGTCTTATTAAAAATTTCAACAAACTTAATTTCTCAATCACTAAACATAAGGAACAAAAGTTTTATTGTCGTTGGTGCATACACGCCTTTAGTAGTGCTGAACGCTTACATGAACATAAGCCACTCTGCTCAAGACATGATCCTCAAAAAACCACATTTCCAATTAAGGAGAAAAGCACTATGAAATTTGATAAGGCACAATATATGATCCCTGTAGCATATAGAATATATGCCGATTTCGAGAGCATTCTCAGTCCCGTTGAAGGGACTATTTGTAACACTGAAAAATTATCTGCACATATACCATCAGGGTTTTGTTATGTTGTTGTAGATATCAATGGGAATAAGTTTAAAGAACCGGTAGTTTACAGGGGAGCCAATGCTGTTGATGTGTTTTTGAAATCGTTATTAAATGTTAAGGATGAAATTTTAAACATTTATAAAAATATTAAAGCAGTAATTATGACTGATAAGGATAGAGAAAATTTTAAAAACTCTGTCATTTGTAATGTTTGTCAAAAACCACTAGGAAATGATCGTGTAATAGACCACTGTCATATAACGGGAAAATATAGACAAGCATTACATAATGTTTGTAATATGAGCAATTTTCGAACTCCAAAACATATCCCCGTTTTTATGCATAACTTAAAACGTTATGATGGTCATCTTATCATGGAAGGGGTTGGGAAACTAAAAAATATGAAAATTACTTGTATAGCTAAAACTATGGAGGAATATATAGCCTTTAGTATTGGAGAGTTACGCTTTTTAGACACTTATCAATTTATGGCCTCCTCTTTAGATTCATTAGTTAAAAATCTTGTTGATGCGGATAAAAATAAATTTAAAATTATGAAAACATGTTTTGTGGGTGAAAAATTAGACTTGATGTTGAGGAAGGGTGTCTTCCCCTATGAATATATAACGCACGAATCAAAATTTAATGAGGAACACTTACCTCCAATTGATGCATTTTTTAGTCAATTAACTCAAGAGGGGATTTCACAAGAAAAATATGAACATGCTCAAAAGGTGTGGAATGCTTTTAGTATAAAGAATTTAGGAGAATACCAAGACTTGTATGTATTAACAGACACCCTTCTCCTTTGCGATGTTTTTGAAGCCTTTAGAGCCTTATGTTTTGAAAACGATAACCTCGAAATTTGTCACATGTACACAGCACCAGGGCTAGCTCTTCAGAGCTGTCTGAAAATGACAGGAGTAGAACTTGAGCTATTGAGCGAACCTGATATGTATTTGTTTTGTGAGGCTGGGATTCGCGGGGGTATAAGTATGATTTCAAAAAGATTTGCGGAAAGCAACAATAAATACTTAAAAAAATTTGACTCAAATAAGCCATCCAAATTTATAGTATATTGGGATTGCACTAACTTATACGGACATGCGATGCGTCAATTTTTACCTATTAGTGGGTTTCGCTGGATGGAGGAGGAAGAAATCAAAAACTTTAATGTAATGCTCGCACCTGATGAGGGCGATGATGGGTTCATATTACAGGTGGACATGGAATATCCACAAAAATTACATGATTTACATAATGAATACCCACTAGCAGCTGAACATTGTGTTGTAACATCAGACATGATTTCCCCCTATTGTAAGGAATTTCTCGCTGAAAATGATATATCTTTAACATCCAACATCTCAAAGCTTATTCCCAACTTAAACGATAAACACAACTATATAATACATTATCGAAATTTGAAGCAATGTTTAGAATTGGGATTAAAATTAAAATGTATACATAAAATTTTAGCTTTTAAGCAAAGCGCTTGGATGCGACCCTTTATCGATTTTAACACAGAAAAACGGAAATTAGCTTGTAATGATTTCGAGAAGGATTTTTATAAATTGAAAATTAATAGTATGTATGGGAAGACAATGGAGAATGTTAGAAATCACGCAAAATTAGAGTTAGTTAACACTGCCAAACGAGCTCGTAAACTTATCTCATCCCCTGCATTTAAAGATTTTAAGATTTTTTCAAACGATTTAATAGCAGTCCGGTCAAAAAAAACTAATATTTTGCTAAACAAGCCAATATTTATTGGCCTAACCGTTCTCGAACTATCCAAGGTAGTTATGTATGAATTTCATTATAACTTTGTAAAACAAATGTATGGTGATAAAGCTGCACTGATTTTAACAGATACAGATTCGCTCGTTTATGAGGTTGAGAGTGATGATTTGTACACTGATTTAAAACCATATCCCCATTTATTTGATAACTCAGTATATCCTCCGAACCATCTCTTATACAATATTGAAAATAAAAAGAAAGTGGGAACGTTCAAAGATGAAAATGCTCAATCTCACATTTTACAATGTGTTGCTTTACGCCCAAAATTGTATTCCCTTTTAGAGGAGGGAAAGGAGAAGAAAGTGGGCAAAGGTATAGTTCGTTCAACCCTTAAACATCATATTAACCATCAAGACTATTACAATACCTTATTTAAGCCTTGCATAGCAAAAGACTCACGTAAACCAATGTTCCGTATTCAAAGTAGAGATCATAAGCTTTTTACAATTAAACAGCAAAAAGTCACTCTTAGTCCTTATGATGATAAACGGTATGTGTGTCGTAATGGAATTGATAGTTTAGCTCATGGTCATTATCGCATTATAGATATGTCTTAGGTTTAAAAGTTTGTTTTAAGTGATTGTATGTAAAGACATTGATTTCTTTTAAAATATGTGTATTATAAAATTTGTATATCATAAAATGGTTTACATTCGTTTAGCTCATGGTCATTATTGTATTATAGATAAGTCTTAGGCTTAAAAGCTTGTTTTAAGTGATTGTATGAAAAGACATTGATTTCTTTTAAAATATGTGTATTATAAAATTTATATATCATAAAATGGTTTACATTCATTTACAATAGTTGATGTACAATACCAGTTAAAGGTACATATTCATATAAGCAGTCGCTGATGAGTAGACAGTCCCTTTATTTGCCATGCAGACAACCCTTTATATATTGGAGTGCATAAGGTCGGTGGCCATTTCAGTCCCCCTCGCATTAAGATTATGACACATCGCTATTAATTCAGGTACGCCGATATAATAAGTGCACTCAGCATCTTAAAAGAAATGTATTAATCCCACAATAGGTGTTCAATATACCCACCAGCCGTGTTTATAAAAATGAATTTTCAATAATCCCAACTAAGTCTCAGTTTCTCACAATAGGTGTGCAATATACCAGGCAGTCGTGTTTTCTATGTTAGATTTAGTTACATTGGGCTAGGACAGGTTAAGTTATAATATTAGGCTAGGTTAAATTTTTATATCAAGTTAGGGTAGGTTACATTGGATTAGGATAGGCCAGATTAGGTTACATTGGGTTAGGTTAGCTGTTTACCTAGATTAAATTCATCATTTCTTTTTTAACAAAAATATTTTTTATATCAAATAAATATAATGTTAAGTTAGGTTACATTGAATTAGGATAGGTTAGATTAGGTTACATTGGATTAGGATAGGCCAGATTAGGTTACATTGGGTTAGGTTAGCTGTTTACCTAGATTAAATTCATCATTTCTTTTTTAACAAAAATATTTTTTATATCAAATAAATATAATGTTAAGTTAGGTTACATTGAATTAGGATAGGTTAGATTAGGTTACATTGGATTAGGATAGGCCAGATTAGGTTACATTGGGTTAGGTTAGCTGTTTACCTAGATTAAATTCATCATTTTTTTAACAAAAATATTTTTATATCAAATAAATATGATGTTAAGTTAGGTTACATTGAATTAGGATAGGTTAGATTAGGTTACATTGGATTAGGATAGGCCAGATTAGGTTACATTGGGTTAGGTTAGCTGTTTACCTAGATTAAATTCATCATTTCTTTTTTAACAAAAATATTTTTTATATCAAATAAATATAATGTTAAGTTAGGTTACATTGAATTAGGATAGGTTAGATTAGGTTACATTGGGTTAGGATAGGTTAAGTTAGCCGCTAACTTAACCTATCCTAACCCAATGTAACCTAATCTAACCTATCCTAATTCAATGTA